>JAPMOB010094818.1:0-18448 GCA_029875015.1 Lepomis gibbosus
AATTTCAAAATTAATCTAGATTAATCTAGATTTAAAAAATTAATCTATGCCCACCCCTAATATATATATATATATATATATATATGATGCTTCATGATTCAGAAAGATGTCCCTCCTGTTTGACCTCAGACTGGGCCCCTGTCACTACTTTCTCTGTGCATGCCGGTTATTTTTATCTCCTTACCTCCACAAGTCGATACTGGGTAAGTTGCTGCTCTAAGCGCACAAGGACATGTGAGACTCAGTTTCACCAAAATAAGACACTGGATTTACAAGCAAAGAGCCTCATGCCAGCAAAAAGCACTGTACATTTTGAATAAGCGCCTGTGGACGTACCGATAACACGGAGCCTCACTGTCACTATGGGACGCTTTTCCTCCATGCCTATTTTTAGTTGGCTCTAAAGTGAAGAAATATGCTATTTTATGTTATTTTCTGCACCACTACTTAACACTAACGTTATGATATATGGCACCCACTCACGTTATGATTCAGGATAATGTAAGAAACCCCACACACACATATACATACATACATACATGTATGTACATGTATGTATGTATGTATGTATGGTATGTATGTATGGTATGTATATATATACATATATATATCGATATGTTACGATCGACAAGCACTCAAAAGAGAACTATTTTTATCAGAGAATATCTAAAAAGAAAAAAAAATATTTTCACTAGCCAGGGGCAAGTGGAGGGCTCTACAGCACCCATATTCCCATTAGTGTCAGTAAGTGGGTAAGTGAGAGGAAGGCCATTTGCTAGCCAGCGGAACTGCGTCCAGGTCAAAGATGACACTGTAAGGAACCAAACCATATTAGTGCACAATTTCTCTCAGTTCCTGCTACATACACACAGCGGCTATAACACGTCAGCAAGAGGTGAGCAACCATTGGCTCCTTCTTACTACACACAGCGTTATTTTACTGTTGGTCAAGAATGTGGTACTTCCCATTAAATCCTGACCTTTTCCTTCTTTTGTGGCTACAGAGTTCAAAACAATTACCATCACAGTTAATGCCTCTGAAAATTTGGCTTCAAGTCTCAAGCATTATTTCTACTAAATAACCAGCAGCCAAAGTGTGTGGTTTGCTCGATTTGAGTAGAGTAACCAAGCAAGCCACCAACTATCAGCAGATCCTGACTCAGATGTTGCGAAATCCTGATCGGAAAGTGACATCATCACTTGAGCCCCACCCTCTTCAAATCAGTGAGAAAATCAAAAAAATCTGTTCTAAGTTTGGCAGAAATAGTGCAGAATCCCTTCACTCAGAATCACCAGTATAAAGGTGATTAAAAAATATGTTTTATGGCATTTATCCTAATGCATTGCGTACTGTGCATAAGTTAGTTCACTGCACTTGAAGGCATGTTAAAAAAACAGGTTCTTGACTTACGATGTGGAGCTTCAAGAAGTCTCCGAGACCAGAGGAGCTATCCACCCTCACCAGGACAGCATCCTTCAGGTGCGTGCTGAAGCCAATGGCTAGCCGGTCTGCCCTTGTGCTGGGACGGTCATTTGGAGGCCACGTGTATGTGATGAGTCCACCATCTCGCCCAAATATGTACGTTGTTCCCGCTAGAGAGAAAGAAAAAGTGAGAGAGACCGAATAGAAGATGTTAATATAATAATATTCTCCTTTACAACCGTGTACCAGGCCACTGTCTGTCAACACAAAAACATTATTAACACAACAAGGCTGGCATCGAAGCCATGTGTACAGAGCACCGTCAGTCTGGAGGGTTTTATTGTGCTGAGTAATGACTTTGCAAAGCACTGAGCAACATATCACTCTTGAACAGCTCTCGGCTCCATCTGAGGGTTTAAGTACACTCATGTCAATTCATGAGTAGGGGAAAATTCAGCGGAAATGAGGGAGGCAGGTCCCGGTGCTGCTTTCCTCATAATGCTGCACAATTACTCAGTTTTATTGCCACTGCCTGCTTTACCTCTAGAGGGAAGAGATACAACTGAATGCTAGAGAATTTGCAGTTGTGTCGCTGGTGCCCAGGTAACCAGCATCCCAAACAGTCACCTCCCAATCTCCCATGCTTCAATAGTAGCCTGCAGCATTATAGACTGATTGGTCCAATTATGCCCTTCTTGTGACCTCTACACCAGCTATTTCCTGTCTTGCTGCAATACCTGATTGTCTTTAACAGCCATATGAAAGGTTTGAACATGACCTGCTAGATGGAACAGGTTCTAATTACCTGGCTATTCAGCGAGAGACAGTCTTGTGGCCCTTATGCCAGTGACCCAGTCAAATTGATGGTTGGAAATAATTCCTTCTTGACTAATAACAAAAGTGGTCTATTAAAAGTGGGAGTATGTTCATGTGTAAAGCCACGGTCTCAGGTTCTGATGCTTGCCTATCATCCAGCGCTTCACCATGTCAGAGCTGTCAGAGTTGTCTAAATCAAATCAAATACCGTAAGTGCCTATTTCTTCAAAATTAGAAACTTTCATTATGAGAGTGTTTCAATTAATTTTTGCCAGGACAGTGGAAAGTATGGTTTGTGGAAGAAAGTGTGTACATGTGTGTGCAATTGTGAACGAATGAGTATGTGAGAAAATGAATGCAGCTGTCAGATTAGCATAAAAAACAGCTATGTTCATGAAAAATTAGACAGGGGGCTCTGCTAGCACATTATGCATTTACGTGTGTATGTGAGAGTAAGAGAGAGTGAGAGGGAGAAAAAGCAAGAGAGAGAGACAGAGTGTGTTAATATTCATAGGGGCTGGGAGTTAAACAGCCTTAGCCTGAACAATATATTATAAATCATTCTGACTGTAATTCCAATATTTTCTTGTAAACCAGTTCACAAGGATATAAAACTATCGATATATATTGCAATTATTTATATATTTCAGTTTTTTCCACCCTCTGGCTTTCCTTCACGGCGCAGTGATTAAAGCGTGTCACTCTACTCTCAAGTTCCTTTTCCAATTTCACTCCCTCATTTGAGTCAATACACACTGTCAACCATTAGCTAAAAAGAATTGCATCATTAATTACCAATAATGTGATTAACAAATGATGTTGGGACATACAGATCTATGGCGGGATTTATTGTTTTCATAAAGCACAACTCGCATTTGTAAATTGTAATGAAATAACACTGTAAGCATTCTTGTTCTCTTAATGGATAAAGCATTATGAAGCTTGATGACTTCTACAGAGGAAAAGACATTATGTGTAATATATTTGCGAGGCTGGCATCATTTCTTTTTCATGAAGTCTGCCGGCTACCGCTGAAAAACCCTTGTTCCACTAATGCATATCTGATGTTGGCCCCTTCACAGAGCAATCTCCAATTCATGTAGCTCATGCTGGACTGTTGTCAAGTTTTACCCCAAGCCACCAAACACTTGCTCCATGCTCCAGCTTATTATAATTAAGCTCTTTTAAACCATGTCAGTGTTGGAACTCACTGGGCCCTTAAGCGTCCATTTCCCCCTCTGTCTATTCACACGATTTGACACCCACTTTATCCAACTGACAGCTTATTTACTGTTTGTGACCTCCAAAAAAGGCCACTATAATGTAAAGATTGCTCATTTTAGTTGACTGGTGTGCAGATCTTGCTGGTGACACCCTTAAGCTAAATGAATAAACAGTAACACCCCCATGTCAATGCACCAAAGGTCAACTAAACTAACTCTGTGACATGCAGATTACAAAAACGGTCCCTAAACAGACTCAGAGAGACGCTGAGTGCATAATAAGGTTTTTGATATGTGGTAAAGCAGTCTAAAATCCATACAAGCATGTAAGTCTGGTGAAAAACTCCTTGAGGGACTGGTGAGGATTAAGATACATGGAGAAACATGGCTAATGCACACCTACACAGTTGTGCAGTGGCATGAAATCAGCAGACACGTGCCTGTGTAACTCCAGTGGTGGGAGTAATTACGCACTGGCTCTGTATTTGTTATTTGTGTGCTCTCCTGGGACACTGGGCCCAATATGGATCTGTTGTAGTCATTAGATACAGTAGTGTCCTGGAAATACTTGGCTGTTTATTGTCTCTTTAGTTTGACAAGAGTTTCATTTTATTCCCTATTCACCATCTAATGAAAAACAAATGAAAGGACAATATCTAGGTAGGTAATGAGGGGTATTTGAGACACAAAGTGCTTCGAGGTGTAGCGCTACACAATACAAGATCTGCGAAACAGAATGTAATTTCTTGTCCTACATATTCCCACATACTTTTGTATCACCTACATTCATATGCATTTCCCCTGAGAGGTCATAGTGCAGAAACAAAGAGGCAGTGTGCTTTAAGCAGGTATTGGTACATCTTATTCAAGTCTATTACAGATGAACAGACCTCCAGGATGATCCCCTCAACCACAAGCTTTTCCTGTTAAAGGAAAATAAATCTATCCTCATGTTGGGCTATATAAAAAGCTGGCTGCTCTCCACTGTCCACTTAACATTCATTAAGTTAACAATCATTAACTACAATCACAGCCCCATAGTTCTATGCCACTATCACCCAAGTTGCAGTTTACATCCACGTTTGTCCAGACTTTGTGTGAGTGTGTGTGTCTATATATATATATATATATATATATATATATAAATGGAAGTTATCACTATTACAGTATAATATTATTGGCTAAACAGGTACATGTGTACTTTGTAATTGCTATGTAAAGTTGAATTCTTATAGTTACACAAAATGTGGTGCTTTTGTTTTGTCCTGACATTTTTAGATGCAAATCCTATCTATCAGCTGTAGCTGAAACTCACTCACAGGATCACGATTAGCTAGGCGTGCGCCAATACATTGTTTGCAGTCTCCAATGATTGAAATTGAAATTTAGAATGAGGAAAATTCAGAGCCAGGAAGTGAAAGGCAGAATGGACAACACGGAGGAAAGCCTGTATGGTGCAAGTTATTGTCAACATGTGGGTGAAATCATTCTTAAACCAGCACAACACAGACAACAGACAACCCCAGGGTCGTAACAATGGCTAAAAACTATGAGTATTGAACCAATCTGCACCTATTCAGCTTCCGAACAACTTTGCAGTATGTTCTTACTCCCTGTCTGTTTCTGATTTATAATGATGAATAATGGCCATAAAGTCTTTTTCGGGAAATTTTCAGGAGGTTGAACTTTGACCACCAAATTCAGTTCATCCTCCAGTCCAAGATGACATTTGTGCATAATTTGAAGAAATTCTCTGAAGGGCATTTCAGAAGAGCATATAGCAAACTGGATGAATGCTAAAACAACAGTGCAGAGTCATACGAAGAGGCGTATAGGTGTCAGCCACGGAAATTGTACTGGCTCTTTGCCCTAGTGTAGCCGTTGTGGGGTGGGTAGGATACACAGACCAGTCTGGGTGCTCCACTATACTGCTCAGCTAGTCAGGCCCACAGACTGCCTTTCCTCTGACCTCCAACACGGCCATCATAACGAGCCTCATATTACCACCTCTGCCGAGAAACTGGGTAGGAATCCAATCATAATTACATAGTAGTGATGGAAATATGAAAAGGAGAGATGACATTATGGATCTGCTTTCTGTCAGCACCAAGCACTTGTGTTGCTCTCAATTTGCTGCCAAGGATTCCCGTAATGACTGGTGTACAAAAATAGATTACCCTAGATGTGGCATATAGTATATCATTTTGAGATTATTTTATCTTTAAGCCCTTGAATAGAAAGAAAACCTTTCCCAATTGTCTCTTGTCGATATCTATATATCTTGCACACAGACGTAAACAGGTTTTCCCATTTTATGTTTAACTTATACTTTATGTCTTCATCTTGCGTGTTTTTTGGACATGAGTCTGGCAAATAAACTAACTACTATAGTAGAAATGAGACAACATCCGCAAGATCTGTGAAGCAGTTGAACTTGTTCATGACAGAAATAAGAAGAGACCATTTACATAAATATATGCATGTTGTTCATCCTCAAACCATTTAAAAAGGACAAAACTATATTAAGGATAACATCATTTAGGTTTATCTTTGGTCTATGCCCCTCTGGGAGGAGGACAATTAAAAGAAGCTTAATGATGTCTATTGGATTACAATTTCAATTTCCGGAGAAATCATTACCACAATTTATGAGAACACTATTTATAAGGATATAAGGACACTATTATCCAATCAGATGCTATTTGTTTCTGCTGAAGGAGCTACCTCCAATCAATGCTCCTGAAGATTTAGTGCCATGAGGGCATCAATTTTTTTTCTTCCCACTGATGTACCTTTCTCACTTTATTTTATGTTTTGCGACAATTAAATGGTCTAGTAGTTGAGCAGATGGGATGGCAAACAGAATGTGGGGTTATGACCAAAAACCATTGAAACTTGTGTCTTTACAGCTGCATGTTCTAACTTGTTGGGTAGGGGCACGGTTCACCCAGCCTCAGTGTATAATTAAATGGTACATCACACCCCATGATCCAAAATAATGATGCCAATAAAGATATCCGTCTATTGATGTAATCCAGGGATTCCTGTTAGATGCACAGTCTCATTCCACTCTAGACTGCTTTGGCATGCAAAATGTATTAAATATTATTCAAACATTTTGCGACATAAATTAGCAATAATGGAAGAAGGAAAACACAATTTGATTTAAATGTTAATGTATAGTGTGTTTGAACTAGAATGATATTTCTTCTGTTAGCTAGTCATTTAGTTATTTCAGCAGACAGAATAATGGACCTTTCACATTATAGATTTTACCTGTGTGTGTATGTGCCTTTGTTAGCGATTAACTGTGGAGGTTATAAAAGAGAATCTATGGCTTTGTTTACACAGTCGCTTCTAGCTTGTAATAACGAATGTAAGTCCATAGAACAAACCTTTCTGATGGTCAGCTTGTTATAAGGACAAAGAACAGTGTTCATTTGGAAAGCTGTTTATCAGTTACTTTGAGTTCTGTCAATGGAGTTTTTTTTAATGTAGACACAGCTGTTAAATGTGTAGCAATATTTTGTTTTAATTATTTAATGAAAACTGGTGAAGTATGAAACTTTCACAATGTTTTGGACAGAACAAATTGTAGCATTATTTGACAGGTAGTCTGTGAGACCCTTCTTGTATGGTTTTGGCATTACCTTGTGGTGTTATACAATTTATTTACTGTAAGCTATTTTATGTAACTTTCCATTGATTGATTTTAAATTTATGTCCAGAGCTTTTCTCTGTTTGTTCAGCTACTATACTACTACTATATTGTACTGCAAGGGAGGACTGGACATTAGGAGTACCGGGAGATTTTCCGGTGGGCTGCAGGACAATTGGTCTGATAAACCATATAGTAATAAACAAAAAAACAACAACAAAAAACTGCACTTAAAAATCGATTGGTGTGTGCCTTGATCTGGTCACTGGCCCAGATGGGGTTGAGGCGGAGCTATTTAAAATGATTGGCAGGTGCAGCAAAAGTGCCTCAAAATGAAAGACTTTTCTTTTTGTGCTGCTGCTACTTCTACCGCCACCAGAGGAGACAGAGGAGAGCGCTGACATGGGCGAACATGAGACTGACAGCAGAGATGAGGGCAATAAAAGGGAGTCAGAGCCAGCACAGCCCCCAGAGCCTGGGCATAGCACCAGTGATATGGTAAGATTGATGTTGATATGGCTTATGAGGTTAGCTTGCTTTTCATCTAACGTTATATCAGTTGCAAATGAGGTAGCCAACAGTTACACAGGTATCAATGAGACATTAATACGATGGCTTACTATTTTCTGTCTGATCTTTTTCTGGGTTAATGAAACAAAAATACTAACAAGCAAAATATTGACCCTGTAATTCTGTAATTCTCAATCTGCTGCAGCTACTGTCTGGTTGAAATGACTGCTGCTTACCTGCTTAATAGTAAAACCAGCTGCTGACCAGTACTACAAGGACTAGTATACTATTTTGACATCCTAACATTATCTATTAATATTAATTACTCTCATTTTAATAATTTACTAATAGTGTTATGTATTATGATGTACCAACATAATATCCTAATCACACTAAGAGCCTCACACACACACAATCAACACATACTACCATTGACTGTTATGTCATATATTTTCTATGCATCTTGTATCAGCAAAGTGAGGTAAATGAGTGAGGTTCTGCAGTGATAAACAAAGAAGTGTACAAGTCATATGCTTGAGAGTTTGTTTATTGGTCATTTAACCTCTTTTTTTAGTGCAGACAGAAATTGTTTCATTTCTTTTCTAATACAATTTGTACTGAAACAGTCTGTAGAGTCATCAGTCTTTTAATGGGACACTATACTTACTTACAATACTATTTATTGTACTCAAGGATTCAGCTGAGGTGATTACTTGAGAACTAGATAGGTGTTGCTATGTATTTAAATGGAAAATTTTGTGATGTACTGTACTTATACAATTATCAAGAATTCACTGCAAATGCTTTGTCCAGAAAGTGGGCTGACCCGGGACAAATATCTGGGTCATTTATTTTGCCCCAGTCCACCCCTGTTGTACTGTAACCATGTGTTTCATACAAGCTCTATATGAATTGCTTACTGTTGCAGTAAAAGTAAAATAAAAGCACTCCTCTGTACACTGGAGAATGTTTCTGACTGTGATTTCTATACTTTCCTGTCAGTGCATGGTGGGGCTTTGTGTTGGCGTGGTGACATTTCTGTCAGTATTTTTCTTTTCTGTGCCCGTTTGGTGTTCTGGCCACATACTGTGAACTTTACTGCTCTAAAGTAGGGGGAGAAGAGCTATGGTATTAAGGACCAAGTGGGATTTCTTGCTTGTCCTATTCACCTTTCCGAGTCGTCAAAGGTGCATGATGCACTGCAGTTACGTTCTGTGCTACTTTCATGCCTCTACCAAGTCGTGTGTGCATGTACAGCTCCAATTCATGAGCTTACAAGGTCTTTTTTTGTGGATATGTAGGCCAATTTGACTTTGACTTGTAATTCCCTCAAGCAGGAAAAAATAGCTTTTTTTATCATTCCAAGTACATCCACATGTGAGTGTACAACGAATGAGGAGCAGGCTGGTGGATGCACCTTTCCCTTGGCCAGACTGTCCCAGCAGGTGACTGCTGGTTCTTTGTGGCTCTTCACCTAATGTCACTGAACTATTTCTTTCATTTGGCAATGAAGCTCTTAGCACCACAGCAGCACAGTAGCCTAATGCCTTCTATCCTCCCAAGCTAATTCAATTTAAAGTGCCATACATTCGCTCGTGGCAATTCTGTACCTTTTGCACAAGGACACAAGTGTTCTCCTGAGAGAAAGCTTTTATGTGGCAGATCCCTTCTGTACTACTCTCTACTGTACATCAGATGTCAGAGCACACTGCTTTGACTCGTGATGAAAACCACATGTACTGCTAATGTATTCTACCCTGTCTCCAACAACTTCATGTACGGACTGTGAACTTCTGGACATGACAAAAGTCACTTTCCACACTCTGCACAATGTTTTTTGTACTGTGTCCGCTGGCTTACAATAAGGGTTATTTAAATGAAAATGTCACAAATGGTTATTTCTAAGCAAATTACCCACATTTTTGCAGATTCAGGCCAGTCTCAAGCTCGTAAGTAATGCTGATCTTTCTCACATTCTTGTAATGTAGCTTTTGTAACAACACTAAAATGCAGTTATTATTAGTCATTTTTTGTCCTGAGTTGACTTCGGCAGTCATGTTGGTGTTTTCATGGTGGGTTTTCTCCAAAAATAAATTTACTATTGTAATTGTTAATTGGTGTTTTTTGAGTGTATGGTTCTTGTTCTTGAGTAAGCCATTAAAAACAAGAAAAAACAAATTGTTTTCAGTTTTTTTCTTTATACTTCTCGTGATTAAAGCAATTATAATCTTTCATGAACAAAAAAACAAACAAAAACCCCCAAATGCCTGAGGGAAAAACTGACCCACCTGTCAGATGTCACTTTTGTAGCTGACATAACCAAATGCATTGACATGTGAGATGATTAATTGCCTGTCACGTATGACTGCCAGCCACTGTATGTTGAAATAAATTAAGTACAATGAACAGCAGCAGCTCTGAAAATGAGTTGAGAGCAAATGTTCTTCCAGTTGTTTAGAGTCTGCAGTTAAAGCACAGCCCTCTGGTTGTCCGTCCCGTGGGCACAAATGAAGAAAATTCAGCTGGACAATGAAAACTGGAAAGCGAGGTATAGTGGATGCAGCTAGATGCCTGTGGCCACCCCACAACCCCCACCCAATCACTATTTCTATATCTGTTCATTGTTGCATTGCAGTACAGCGAGGTCCTTTCAACAATTTAAACCTCGCTCTCAAGCTTTGCTGGAAAAAGCCATTCTCTGTCTTCAGTGGTGTGTGAGCAGCCCTTTGGGAGACTAAAAGGGCTATGGATTGTTGACTTGTCTTAATCCTCTCTCAGCACAAACAACTGCCTTCCTTATAATGGGATATGCAGTTAGAACAGAACCAGCAAGCATGAGAAAAGGTTTCATCACAGGTTCCAGCTGGAACGATCCTGTACAACATACTACTGACATGACAGCAAAACATTTTTTTCATGTGGCCATCTAAACTATACGTGAGTGGTAGAATTCTCTCAACATGATAAAAACACAAGACTGTTGTATTATGCGAGCATCAGGTCCATTTTACACATCACTGGAACCTTGCTATAGTTAGCAGTTTCCAAATAGCCTATAATTGCTGCAGTTTTGTCATGGACCTAACCTACAACATAAAATACCGTATACCGCACACTCTGCCACATCCTGCTTTGCTTTTTTTTCCTTCCGCTTTTAAGTGATAAATCCTCCCTTCAGTCTTCATCAGAAGGCTGGAGCTGAGCTATTCTCTTTGCAGTCAGCAGAAAGCAGAGTGGACAGAGCTGCTAAATCAACTCAGAGCCCAGACTGCCTGCTTACTTTGAGTTGGCTTAATAAGTCTGCGCATATTGGCATATTTACAGCACAGTCGATAAAACTTTTACAGTCCATTGCCCAAAGAGTTAATCTTCACCACCACCTGATAGGGTATCCAGTAATATCTGCTGTCTGGGATTGAGATATTATATACACCTATTCCGAAACAGCATCTGTATTTAGATGTAATTCACTGATGGTATGTGTAATGAGTTACAAATAAAAATAATTATAATTAAACAGCATTTTTTACACTTCGAAAAATGAAAAGTTGTACTAAAGCAAACATGGATAAAAAACAAAACTACATACAAAGAAGGCTCAACTGAAAGTCCTCTGGCAGTCACCCATAGTCTTTAAGCTAGACTAGGCAAATATTCTAATTAGCCCATTTCCACAATATTGTTTTAACAATATCCAGTGACCTATGAGCCTTAAGCTCCTTCTAATGAAGACTGTCCCAAAGCAGCATTTCTGCATAGGACAGCTGACAGTATCCAACCTGCCTTCATAAGCTGCAAAGGATTAATCCTCTCTCTCCCCCCACTCTCTCCCTGCTTTGCTAATTTGATGTAATTAAATTAAGTGGAGACTAAAAGTGGGGCATTGCTGCTTGCCCCCATGATTGGTCATCCTTATTAGAGGGTATAAGATGCCAACTCCAAATAGGAGCAACAAAACCTAATAAACACAGGGAGAGAGAAAACACATAGGTTTTAAGCACTTAAGTCAGACCTCAAGGCGTGTACAGTACAAAATGACCACATCAAAGAGGAAGAAGGAGAGAGATAAGGAGCCATAAAGATGTGCGCTAGATGTTTAGGAGCAATAACAGAAACATTTTTTACTTTACCAACCATTACTGAATATTTAACGGATAGGTCGTGATTTTTCAAGTCTTTCTTAAAGATTAAATTAACACTCCATGAGCATCTTGTCTTTGCTGACCTCCAGTGGTTTTTTTTGTCACCTTGTTGGGTGTTGTTACAGGTGCAACACAGCACACTTCAAACCACACCTAACCACGCTCAGTGCATTTCAGCCTGGTGTTACAATACTAAAATGCCATATGTAGTTGTAATAGCTAAAGACTTCAGAGGTCTGAATTAGCCAAATCAAGTGGGTGTCGCCTGGTAGTTTCATGTAGGTTTATTGACAATGGTATTATTGCTAGGTTAAGTTATTTATTGCCGATGTTACTTGCCATCACAAAGGTTTTCATCATACTTTTTCACACACTTTATTTTGAAAGGCTTTAACTACAAATATTGCCCCCATGATATTGAGATATTGAGATAGGGCAAGAAATTCTAATAGCTGTATAGTCATTCTCATCTCGTCTTTCTGTAGAGCACAAACACCTCACCTGGTTTGGTCAACACTACCACCATACATTTTTGACAACACCTATCAATATACAGAATGTGATAAGGTATGATAAACATGTCTGAGGTGGCAATATAGCTGGAATTCCCAATTGGGTCACAAAATCTGATGGGTGACAGAATTTGGTGTAACACCTGCAACAAACCTTATTGCGACTACCAGGGAGTATGTCTGCCGCTGCAGCAAGAAAACACTGTAACTCAGTCTCCTTGAAGCCTCATTTTAGCTCCAGCTGAACTTAACATTTTTAGCACGAACAAGTACTGTTTACAATAAAGTGTCCCTATTTCAGGCTAGGAAATTGGATGGATATAGACAGGAGGAATCATTATTGTGACTCTTTTCACACACAGTACATCATTTTAGTATTGTATCAAGATACACTCCGAACCTATCCCTTAAGCAGCCCTAAACTGATACAACCTGCAGTTCGACAACAATTCTGAAACAAGAAACCTACCCCTGCATTATACTGTTGCAGTACTTCACCATATTTATCCTCACACTGCTCTGAAGAGATAAGCCTTCACCTCATCATGACGGGGCCCCGGGGTAGCCATACCAACCTCCTTCCTTCTTCATGGCAGGGGACCATCAATTCATGGTTGAGGTAAAGTTCTGCCCCATGGGCTGGTAACATTATTCCATGAATGCTCAGTCGACCAGTGTCACTCACACCCTTCTGCCCCCTCCTCTGCCATGCTTGCCATGCCACTTCCCCTAAGCTCTAAGTAATACATGAGCCCCTGCCTTGTGGAGCAGAATGACCCATCCAGGCAGAGCTGACAAGACCCAGTGTCTTAATGGAGCAATACACCAAACGGGCCCTTTGTTACCCTGACCAGCTGCATATCTGCCTCCCCAGCCAACAGCCTTGGCTCTGATAGAGGTGTCTCACAGTATCGACAGCTTCTAATTTACTCTCTCATCATCACTTGCCTCATTTGCTCCTCAGACACAATGCTCCCTTTCTCTCAGTTCAGGTCAGCCATTTTGTTTGCCAGCAATTTGTTGATTAGATTTTTCTGCATCCAGTGTTTAATTTGCGTGCCAGCGAACACACATATCAAAGTTAGACTTAAATAAAACCAAGCATCAGTCAATTCTCTGTTTTTTCATTCCCAGTTAAAAGCCACTTTGACTGATTACGCGCCATCAGACATCAGTGCATTATTTAGTCTGTGTTTGTGTGCGTATGTGTGCGCGCAAGCATGTAACAAACATCACAGCCATCAAATGGTCTCTAGAAGCTGTTGTCTTCTATGTTAGGGAGCCAACAGATGTGGAGTATGAGTGCAGTTCTAATTACTGAAAAAGACAAGTGTGGGGGGATAATTACACAGTGGAAGTGAGGCAGAAAACAGTGTCCAGGGCCAGAGCTCTGATCTGAGACTACAGACAATTTTTGCTGGCCACTACCATATGCAACCCAACCTGCATCAGCACAAACACTGCCCTCACAAAGAAGCTGCTTTAGGATCAGATAGAGCTATGGTTCTTTACTGAACATACTCCAACAGTAACGCTATTCATAAAAGCAAATTATATAAGTTTATACTAGACCTGCATAATTACAAAATGCTTATGCCGCAGGAGGGCTGCTTTTGAAATGATTTAATGCATCCGCATCTCTACTTCTACATAAGGGGAAATAATCAGGTAAAACCCACTGCACTGTCCCTCTTCTTAGCAAATCAGTTTAGCCCAAGGCAATGTACATGCAATAGGTAGCTAAAAAGTGGAGCATAAACAACACTTCAAACAACACTGTTTAACGCACTCAGTTTGGTACATAATGCACTGGGAAATGTGTACGGACTTCATTTTACATAAATCAGAAAATGGACAAGTAACATAAGATCACGTATATTAGAAAGCATATCATTTTGTGGATAAAAATGTGATAGATCGTGTTTTATGTTTCAACAACGTAACAAGCCTATTCCTCACACTAATGTGTCTAATTTTCATGTTGTCTCTGCATGACACATGCTTCATTTTTCCAGTTTACTCTCTTGTTTCTTAACCAGCACCCAGGAGACAGCAAGTACGCCTTGGCCTTAATTGCAGGATTAAACATCTGCTTTGCTTATTGCAGAGTAGCCTCACTTTGTAAGTAAGCCTCTACTAAGTGGTGAGATATTATTTAATTAGCTGCATATCTTCTAGAAATGAACACTAGAATGCATCTGGAGAAGATCAAGAGAAAAAGATTGCCTGAAATAAACATTGTGCTGATATGCCGAGGTGTGTGAGAGGGAGTTTTGTCGTGCAGCACAACTACGGCCTTTGTGATTTATAAACAGCTCTGCTCCCCCCGCTTATCAACAGGCAATGTAGGAGCACCATAAGAGAGCTGTCCTCTATCTCACATCGATGCCAGGTATCTACCTACAAATAAATATATAGGGGAGGAAAAAAAAGAAAGAAATGTGCGTGGGTAGGCATTGTATTTGTACACTGTTGCAAAATATATGCTAATATTAGCTCGCACTTAGGTGTTAGGCAGGCGTGTTTTTATCAGCCCTTGCCAGCAGGCCTGAGGCACTAAGAGATGGAAGGAGCAATGAGGAAGGTGAAATCCCACACAATCCTATTAGAGTGGATTAGGGGGCAGCTTTCTTTCTGTTGCCACTCTGCTGCAGGTTAGCAATTGTAAAGTGCAAAAGAAAGAATAGTTATGACATGGTTGGTTCTTATTGAGGCCTCCTATTGTAACACAGGGCAGCCATTCATTTTTTAAATTTATTTATTTATTTTTGGTTTGAGGCTATCATTAAGCCGACATACTGTACACGAACATACATAAAGTTGTTAGGTAATGATTTGTAAGCAAAGAATAATTACAACACTGTCAATCAAACCACCTGTGTAGAAGAGCTTGAGGAAGGTTTTTTTTTCCTCATCTCAAAACAGCAGTGTGAAATTTAAGCAAAGGCTCATTATCGATCGGATGATCAATGGCAATCATACATTTTCATCTTCTGCAAGCTGTCTGCCACAGAAACCCATCCTCTCTGGCTTCCCCTGTGGTTGGGGTTATCAGGCTGTAAGGGCTGTTAAAAAGATTTCACCCTCCATCTTCAGTTTTTTTCTCCTTTGACCTTTCCCAGAACCAATTAGTCCATCACTACGGGAGTTATCACGGTACTGTTGGAACTCCCATGCATCTGGGCAATTATATTTTCATACCTTCCAAGTGCATATTTTTCTTTATGACCCATTTTAACTCCTAACCAATGATATGCTACTCTATTTAAATGAAACGTTTCCCATGTGCCAATTTGCATATCGCTTCAACTACCCACATTCACAGTCTTCGTTTGTGACAATGATTCAAAGTGATCAAAGAGATGAAAGATGATTTGTGTGAGTGCTGCTCTTTGTGTGTGCAGTAAGCCTGTGTGCATTTGTGAGTGAATGTGCATTCATGTGTGTATATATACACACAGGCTTGACTGGATAGTTGCTGCCTCATTATGATGGCAGAGAATGAAGCTTCTCCAGAGTGACTGAACTCAATTCAGATTAGATAAAAAAAAAATAAAAATAAAAATAAAAACTTGGCCATTTGCATGCTTGATCTCCGCTTTATTTCAGTTTATCTCTCTTCCCCCACCTTTCTTGTGCCGTTCCCCTGGGAAATGGAGAGGCATTTATGGAATCAATCAGAACGAACTGTGGAGACCTCTTTAAGTGCTTTCATTAGCATCCTTAACACCTTGACCTGCCTTAACATCACTTCTTCATGCTTCCTGTCTTCCACACAGGCATCATTGGCATGCAAATATTCAGACAAACATTTTAACAGTTAATTTGAAAACAATCTCATTTTACCTATTATTTATAATGTATTCCTTCAGATAGAAGCTTCTCTTATTCCTCTTGTTGCCACACTATTTTATATGTATGTATATATTTTTTTGTTTTCCTTTAAACAGATGCACAAACCTTTGCTGGCCAATTTGAATATGATTATGCCCTTTTTCTATAAAGTGCATTACTATATCTATTATAGTCTTGTTTTGATGTATTCTGCTGTTAAAACAAATTCCCTCCATAACAACTTTCAGTGTTTCACTGAATCAAATTATATTAAAGTTTTTCCAGTGTACTCTGTAACTGTTACAGTGGCATTTTCCCTTTACAATATGCTGTTGTATTTAGCAGGGTAAACAGCTGTGCATGTGTGAAATCAACACGACACACCGGAAAATAGTGCAGTTTGCTGTATGAAAGCTTTCTCCAATTTCTGTGCTAAATGACAAGTTTCTGCTATCATGATTGTTATACATCACAGGCATGTGACACCAGCAGCGAAACTTCATTGGAAGCAATCGTTTAAAAATACCTTTAGAGCGGAAAGCCACGGGTGTAAACAGACAGACGGACAGGATGAACAAGAAAGAGGGAGATGGCAGAGAAGATGATGCTGTTGATGATGATTCACTGCGTGCCTTATGGGTAAAGCTCCCTGACTCAAACTCATCCAGGACCTATGCATGTAGGGGGTGGGGGACAGAAATCCCCTTGAGTCAAAGGAGGGGGCTCTTTTTCTCTCTCTCCCCCTCTGAGTCCCAAGTCTCTAATCCGAAACCAGACACATTACTCAGCTGACCCCTTGCTGCCTACCGCACGCACAGTCAGGTCTCATTTCCCTTCATGCCAACCATAGCCTGGTCACCACCGAAACCATACAGAACTGCAGGCGCAAAAGGCTGCCCACTCTGTCTGCTTGGATGGGCTCTGTAGACCAATGTGGGAGCAAGGGTAGGTTAGGTTGAGGGGTTGAGGAGGATACGAAGTGCAGAGAGTAGGGAGGAAGGAAGAGAAGAAGAACGGAGCGAGCGAGTATCATTACATGCAAGTAGGTTCAAAACCTAACACACACATACCGACGCACAAAAAAAATAGAGTGCATTTGTGTTGTCACACATCAGAGAAAGAGGAGAATGAAATGGCTGCAGTCTTCACTTTCTCGTCCGTGGGTCAATAACTGCCTCTGCTCCCTCTAGAGCAGAGGAACATGTACTCAGATCCTTATCAGGGCAGCTATCATCTCTGCT
Source organism: Lepomis gibbosus (assembly GCA_029875015.1). NCBI lineage: Eukaryota > Metazoa > Chordata > Actinopteri > Centrarchiformes > Centrarchidae > Lepomis > Lepomis gibbosus. The sequence goes on from JAPMOB010094818.1 coordinate 17,360, forward strand.
GCCTCACAGAAGCAGAGATACTGTCATCCTCACACTATCGCAGAATGACATCAGCTCAGAGACATGGGAGTAATTATATTATACAAGCCCACAACACACCGGCAGCAAGGCTACATCAGAGACCATCCACTTTCTCCCTCCTCTCTCCCTTTTTCTCTCTCGCTCCTCCTTTCTTTCTTGACTTTCTCGATCGCCGTTGTTCTTCATTCCCTACATCCCTTTATTTCTGCCCCCACCATTTATTCCCCCCCACCATCTCGCCTCTCCTCTGCAGCAGCGCCAGCACAGACGAGCACTGTCTCTAATCTATTCTACCATTACTGTAGCTCTGAAGGTGGAGAGCTTTAAAATTGATTATAATCACTTAGATTGCTTCGCCAACTTGGATCAAACCACCGAGTTTTGAAATGCAAAAGCCATTTGTGCAGCAGTTGATGGAGCAGGTGTTAGGCGGGGGTTTCCTCAGACATGTTAGGTATATCACATAATCATCATTGATGTGGAGGTTGACTTCCCACCTACTAAACATATGGAGTATGACTCTGACAGGATGACACACACATTAACACTAAGCAAAGGAAGAGTAAGCATGTGAGGACTTGGAAGGTGCTGCATATTTTGCTCAGACAGTGGGAACTGCCAAATCACTAACGTCTGCATTAGCCAATAGATGTTCAGCAATCCACAAAAAACGTATAGCAATCCACAGAAAGTCCACTTTCCCATTAATCACTGAAAAGATTTATCACTTAAACTCTACAACACTTGTCTCATTGATGAGATCATCTCATCTATCCAGTCTCAATGAATGAGAACAGTAGGTACAGGAGAAAATATGATAACCTAGTTATCCAGCATATCAAGTATCGTATCCATCTCTGGGAAAGAAGACTATCACCTCTGGGAGTCTATTCATGATGAATGGTGTGTCTGCTAGTCAGAGTTGATACTGTCTGAACCTCATTACTGCTAGCCCTAAACAAACAATGCATCACACTCCAACTCAATTTCATACATCCTGACCATGGTAATTTTCTTCTTCTTTCCACATAAATCAGTGACAGAGTTCAATCAATACAAGGAAGGAAC
>JAPMOB010094837.1:0-18728 GCA_029875015.1 Lepomis gibbosus
CTATTACATACAAAGGGCATTAAAAATGAATATGATATTATTACTTAACCTGAAGTACAAAAGAACATGTGACAGCTTATGTTATCTTGTGTCAATGATGTCAAACGGAGTTTCTTGTGAATGCACAACTTTTAAAAAGTACAAAATATGAATGCTTTGCAAATACAGTTTATGAGCAATATCAGTTTAACTAAATTAATAGAGAATTCTTAAGTTAATCTACTGCGAGAAGAAAAAAAGGTGTTACTTACCAGAAGAGTCTGTCAGTGTGCACTCCTCCTGATCAAACTGACAAGCTGCGCACCACACAGGAAGCTGTGACGAGCTTGAGCTGTGAAATGCTGGTTTGCCAACAAACTGCTGTTTCTGAGGATGACAAACATCTGTGGTGATTCGCTGACAAAAAAGGCCATTAATGAGAACTGCTACTTTGGTTTAAGGCTGACAGAGGGTTTAATCACAAACAGATACAGATCACTGGCACATGTATCTGTTAAAAAGTGATGGCTTCAGTTTAAATGGTTTCCAATCTGACATTTGATGAGCACTATACAGAGAATTCACGCAGTTCTCGCAATCTTTTAGGCCATGCATTTATAAACCAACCACAAATGCATCACGTCCCTTTTGTCATACAGCTTGAGGTTTTAACCAACCAAAGTCATGTCACTACTGCAGTTTCTCAAAGAACGGATGCATTTACTTAGATTTGAACCAGTACAAAACTACATGCAGCTACATATGAGCACAGGGCTGCTTTTGTTATGGTGGAGCCTATACATACAGTGCAGTCAGAAAATACTAATTCCTATATCTCTGAAATGTATTGTTTAGTTATCCAGCATATTTGATATGAAATTGAATCGTGATAATGTGGCAACAGTTTGAGATGTTGTACCGGATCACATTACTGTAAGATCCTTTTGATATTTAGACAAATTAAGACACCAATTGCACTGTAATCCAGCAACCCCATCAGTACATCCTCAAATAGGACTAATTTCACCAACACCTCTCAGGCTGTCAAATACAATGGAACATTATAAGCTTCTCAATTGTCTTATTTCCGCACTTTTGTGGTGAATTCATCTTATTGTGCAGGTGTTCATGTTATTGTTTCTAACTCCTGTATGTCTCCATAAACACTTGACCTTAAGCCAATCAGTGCTCCATAAAATTTTGTCATATTAACAGATGTTCTTTAAATTACTTCCGAGTGTTGACATAATGGTAACTCACTAATTCTGCATAAGTCTTGCAGAAATCTATTTAACTAAATATTGTATTAGTTTCATAGTTTTGATAATAGTTTTGCCTCTGACAGCTGATGGAAAAATACCAGCTGACATCATGACCAGAGGTACAACAGAGTGGACATGTTCAACCCATAGAAAGCAGTGCAGCAGCAGTTTCCTGCCACAAGTTTCAGTGTTGATTCCTTTAAGATGCACCCTACAGTGGAACATTCAGCAGTTTGCCCATTTTGTGTAGCCAGACTGCCAAATTTCTCCTAATTATCTGGCAATTTCATTTCTTCCTTTCAGTTAATACCTTGCACAAGTGAAATCAATGGCCCGTTCTGTGCAGATAAATATTAAAACACATCTACTCGAGAGTCATATACTTCAGTAGAAAAACATTTTTAAAGTAAATTTGGGTACAACTTTTCTGGTGCATTTTATTTCCATTAAATTCTGACATCAACTTGAAAGCAAAAGCAAATAATATGTTATGATGGCAATACATGAAAAAGGGAGCTGTTTATGCACATGCCATGTTGTGATACACATTATCATTGTTTTTCATTGGGTGTCAACAGCTTTTGTCTTGGCTGCCTCTGGGTCTGCGGAGGCCAAACTTTGCTTCATCTTTAGCCTCTGCTCTGCTTTCTGCTTTTGCACTTCATTGAAGACCTGAGAAGAGACACACAAGACCAAGTGTCAGTGATGGCCCAAAATAACACCTTCAACATGTTAGCAAGTTTGATGACTGTACACGTTAACCTACACAAAGCCAGTGTAATGCTGTCAGACACGACACGCATTATTGCTTCACTAATGTGCAATGAAATATATAAATACACATACAAAGAAAAATGCTGTTACTTGTTTGATACCTTAATGCAGAAGGCCTTTTTGGCTAGCCAGCGGCGAGTGGCCCTTCTGTAATACTCTGGAGGGAAGGTGTAGGTGATGCCCAGCTGCTCGCACACTTTCTCAAAGGCATCATAGCGAACCAACCTAAGGTGTTTCAAAAGCTTTTTCCTTCGGTCAATGGCCATGAGCATCCGCCTCTTGTTAGCTTTGTCCTGGAATGAAATAAAACATAAAAAAAGAGTTTGGGCTTATGAGGAAACACCTAATTACCTGTGTTAATTTCAACAAAAATGTTCAATATATGATGTAACGTGGAAATTTCCAACCATGACTGTTACTTGTGTCCTTATTTAATGTGGGGGAGTACACAGGATATCCTGTAGAACACACACGCCTTACACCAGAGGAAGGCAGAGAGGAAATGTGGGGAGACATACATCTTTCATACATGAATTTTCTAGTGGTGCAAGTGTGTGGCATGTTACGTCATCTAAGAATTTTGATAAAACCTGTCCACAGCCTTCCTTTGCAGATGTACAGATATACACAAGGATAGCATATTCTGTTTTTATTGTATATAGTGTGTATATTTTACATATTTGTCTCTGATTGATTATTGACTCTACTTTTATTGTTTGAAATTCTTTATTTTACTCTGCTGCTGTGCCAAGTTGAATTTCCCCTGCATTGGATCAATGAAGGAACATCTTATTTTATCTTCCCGTTTAGCTTGCAAGGGAACTCACCTTGTGATGTTTTTGCAAGTGCTCCTGATAGTTTCGGATTCTTGCAGTCAAAATTGCCACTGAAGGAAAAGACATTTAAAGGGGGACTGAATGAACATACAGTTAAAATACACTGTATCCTATCTTTTAATTTCAGTGAAAGCATTATATGCGACGCGACAAGCAACTCACCCTTGACTTCCACTGAACTGTGGTCATTCTCATCCCTCTGGACCTTTGCAATAAGCTGTTCCTTTTTCAGCTGTAGCTTTTCACTCTGAAGACATGAACACACACAGAGTGATACACTATACGTTTATGACTTCTTTAAGAGTCAAGTCAGTGCATGTTTCAAGAAACACAATCATTATTGTAAAAAAAATATTGGACAACAGGAAGAGATAAAAACGTGACGAGGCGATCTGTGGGGACATGTGAACTCACGTGACTCGCTAACTCCAGCGAAAGAAGTCTTTTGACAAGATCATCAGTACTATTAACAAAAAAATACAGTGTTGGAAGAGTAAATGATCAATCTAATAAATATACTTACAATGGATATACAATGAATACTTAATCTAAATAAAATATTTACTCATTTCATGTAAGTGTATGCATGTTTGTTTACGTTTGAGCGAGTGGTACAGCTGCATAATCCATCTTCAGCATCGTTGGTGGAAGATCACTGAGCTGGCTCTCAGGGCCTAGAAGAAACAGGTTTGGATTAAAAGCGAGCACTTCAAAAATGTCAAAAAGTGGTTTGGTGACAACTCTACCTCATAACATACCCGTCTCCTTTTTCTTTGCAGCCCGAGCATAATGTCTCACTGGTGGTGGAACAGCAAAGCCTCCTGCAACTAAGAGAGGAACAGGGAAAAAATTAGAAATAGTAGCTAGTGGGAAAAATGATGGAAACACCACTGTAAAACCAAGAGATCATAGTTAATTTGAGCAGTTGAAGCCTAAAAAATTGGTGAATGAATGGGATCTAATGCTGTCAGACACATAACAAACGGGCTCAGCAAAGGATCAGTGGTTGCCAGTCAAAGTTACTACAGAAATGAATCAGCACATCTGTGACACACTTTCATTTTTTTTCTCTGTGACACACTTTCAACAAAAATGCAGGTTTGTATATCAAGATGCGCACAGGAAATCTAAATCTAGAAATCTAGAAAATAGTAAGTACAGAAACATGTTGTGATGCTAGGCCTTGGCCTAAAGTAGTGAATCTGCAATGATGCTGACTGCCATCTTCTTATTAATTCCAATTGGTTCCTTAAATATAATAGCCAGGAAGATAAATAGGACTTAAAGTTAGTGTTGACATCATTGTAAGTAGGAATAGAGCTGTTCTAAAAGATATCATTTGACACTGGTAGCCCAAAAAGTAATTGGCAGCAAGATTTCTAACAAACTGTACAACATGCGTACTAGTCCATCAAGTTAGGGAATAGGCTACTTAATTACACACACCAAGGGGACAAGGCAGACAAAATCTGATGATGATGAGGCCAACTTTCTTTGGATAGAAACCTCACTTAATTTTGATCTGAGCAGAAATACGGTCTAAACTTAGTTACATCCTGCATCGGTAAAAAGCTTTCTGCTATTGACCAAACCCAATACCAGAAATTATGTTTGCCGCAACCACTTGGCATAAATGAGATCCTGTCTCCATTGCTGCATGTTTAACATTTCTATTCTGTCCTGTCAGAAGAAATTTACAGGATGATGCAACATGTTTAAAGTGCGTGACATGAAAAGCACAACCCAAGATAATGTGGATAACATGGCAGCCACACAGCCCTGATAAAACACAAATACGCATTTATCTCATGGTGCGATAACAGTGGTTTTCAATATCAATATAATCAAAACACTAAAAGATGTAATTTCCTCAAAACACTGGGGTTTAATTCCTCCATCAAAAATCCAGAGATAAATTATATTGCCAAAAGTTTTGAATGGCCTGCCTTTACATGCACATGATGAAGGTTAATGACAACCTGTTCTTAATCTGTAGGGTTTAATATGGAGTTGGCCTACCCTTAGCTTCAACGTATCCAGGAAGGCTGTCTACAAGGTTTAGCAGTGTGTTTTTGACTATTCTTCTAGAAGTGCATTTGTAAGGTCAGGCACACATGTGAGACGAGAAAATCTGTCTCGCAGTCTCCGCTCTAATTCATCCCAAATGGGTTCTATCGGGTTGGGGTCAGGACTCTGTGTAGGTCAGTCAAGTTCTCCACACCAAACTCCCTCATCCATATCTTTATGGACCTTGCTTTGTGGACTGGTGCACAGTCATGTTAGAACATGAAGGGGCCATCCCCAAACTGTTTCCACAAAGTTGGGAGCATTAACAGTTCCTTTCACTGGAACTAAGAGGCCAAGCCCCACCCCTGAAAAAACCTCACACCCTAATCCCCCCTTCAAACTTTACACTTGGCACAATGCAGTAAGGCAAGTACCATTCTCCTGGCAACCACCAAACCCTCTTGTCCATCGGATTACCTGACAGAGAAGCGTGATTCGTCACTCCAGAGAACACGTCTCCACTGCTCTAGTATCCAGCCCCAGCATGCTTTAAACCACTGCATCTGACGCTTTGCATTGCACTTGGTGATGTAAGGCTTGGAAGCAGCTGGACAGCCATGGAAACCCATTCCATGAAGCTCTCTACACACTGTTGTTGAGCTAATCTGAAGGCCACACGACAGGAGGTCTGTAGCTATTGACTCTGCAGAAAGTTGGCAACTTCTGAACAGTGTGCACCTCAGCATGCGCTGACCCCGCTGTGTGATTTTATGTGGCCTACCACTTCGTGGCTCAGTTTCTATTGTTCCCAATTGCTTCCACATTGTTATAATGTCACTAACTGTTGACTGTGGAATATTTAGTAGTGAGGAAATTTCACAAATGGACTTGCAGAGGAGACCACCTATCACAGTACCACACTTGAATTCACTGAGCTCCTGAGAACGACACATTCTTTCATAATTCTTTGCAGAAGCAGTCTGCATGCCTAGGTGCTCGATTTTATAAACCTGTGGCAATGGAAGTGAACGGAACACCTAAATTCAATGATTCGGAGGGGTGTCTTTTGCAATATCGTGTATACAAAACTAACATCATTGTCCACTGTAGGTGTTCTGGTGTCTCTGTGCTCCCCGTCCGTTAGAACTATTTACACAAAGTGTTAACACTTCTTGGTGGTTAACTTAAGATAAATTAGCAAGAAAATTTATTTACAAGGCAATCTATTATTATATTCATTTTATTATACTGCTAGTCTGTTAGAGCATGCTGTTTATATATTTTACTTTCCTCAGACATCAGCTATAAAACCAACCAAATGAACATGGGATTTCTGATTTCCCTGAATTTGTCATCAATTTTAGGAGGGAAGTGGTCTGCAAGAAGCAGCCAACTTGCACGTAGACGGGCCTGTACAAGTAGATTTAGACATCTGTGACTACCAGTGAGCTGAAAATAGTATGCAACTGTGTGAAAACAAGTCATCACATTCTAGTAGACTTGAGGTGGGAAATGAAAGTAGAGGCTCTTGATATGATCGTGATCAAGCAAGACGGTGCATCAGATTGAGCAGACAAAGATGCACACACATAAACACATAGTTAAGTTTGCAATAACAAATCTGCAGGATGCTGCACATATGGGTTTTATTGGGTTTAGGGCTGGGTAGGTATTCGACTTTCAACTTTGGGATTCAAATAGCCTACACTCAGGCTACAACAAACAAACAAACAAGATAATGAACACAGTTAAACGAGTCGGCCTATCGGAGAAGATCATTTAGTAGGCTATAATAAAAGTTAAAAGTAAATATTGCATAATAACTTCTTGATTTAGTTAAACTATTAGAAAGCGGTCTCATCCCATCCACTCTCCCTGGACCCTGTCCGGCTAAACTATTCCCAGATTCTGCTCTGGACCTGTTCAGCTTCCCATACTCTGGACTCTCAGCTATGGTTTCTACCAGCTCTCCAAAGAAGCCTGCAACCCGGTTCTGCGCGCATCTAGTCTTCAGCTCTACCTCGCTCTTCCCCGGCTCAATATCTGATCCCTTCAACTCTGTAGTAAATATTCCACTATTCCAGTCTCCTTCTCCCTTAGCCCTGCACTTTTGTCTAATAGCCTAGACATAACAAAGTTAAAAACAAAGAAACAAACAAAACATCTGCTGATTTAGCTTTTCATTTGTCAATGTTTCTTTTGAAAACACATCATGGTAAATCTGTCACCAAGCAAATACTCACAATAATCTATCCTCTACCCTACTCCCCATATGCCCTTGTTGGAGCAATAGTTAAAAGGCCTATAGCTGTATGCTTTTGTTACAAAATACTTTTCTTTGATCAGTTTACTGCTAACCATGCTAGCTACCATTCTTGCTGTCTGAGGCAAACTGTTATTTTACTGTTGGGCTAACTGATATATATTTTACTCTTTATCCTTTTACTCTTGTAGTCTCTATGTGTATGTCTACTAGATAAATTACTATGTTGATCTTTCAATTTTTCACAATTGTGTATGAGTTCTGTCTTAAAATCGTTGGCTCTGCTGGATGTTACATTTTCAGTACAAACGTTACAAGTGCAAGCTAGGTAACTAGGCTAAGTTAAAGACTGAATATTGGCATTCTGTGGGGTAAAGCCCACATTGTCCACACGTAATTAAAGTGTTTAAATTAAATTCCGACATAATTTAGCGGTTCTCCATAAAACGGTTGGCTATTATGTTGTCTGGCATAACGTTACTGTCACTCCTCTTTCCGTCTCTGCAGCTTTCTGTCAACAGTGCCCACTGCTGCTGTTGGTGTTAGCTAACGTTAACTAACTGTGTTCTAGCTAGGTGTCGACAGACGGGCAGCGTTGCGCACTACAAACAGCCAGGAATAATGAAATTACATTTCTTCTATTATTCTATTTTATCAGCGTCCTCGGGTTCTTCCTGTCGCTTACACTCACCACAGCTGACTCTCAGTCCTGACAACGAAGCCAAGCTGCATGTCCAGGCTTTCGTGGACAGAGCAGAGCACAGAACATTGCCTTCTCGCACAACACCAGCCGACGATTTCAAAACAGTTCGCAGAGCTATGTTTGCGAACATGGTTGTTAGAAAATCTTCACAAGAACAAAATAAACTCGCTAAAAGTGATGAAAATGTGACAAATAATCACACTCGACCCCTACATGCGGCTCGCCATTTTGACTAGACCAAACTAGCTGAGAGGAAAGGGAAATTAGGAAATTATTCTATCAATCCCAGAACACATCGATAGGACAAAGATTCATTTCAGTTTCGAAATGTATATTGTGTTCTTTTAATCAAACTTTTCCAGCTTCTAAGTCTCGATTCAGGTTTCACAGTTTAAAATCAATGAACCTGATATAAAGAAATGGATTGTCTGAGAAATATAGTCAAAAAAGTGTCCCATTTTTGATGTTCTGGCTGCTTTGTTGAGTGATGATGATACAGTCTGTTTTCACTGGAAACTGTGGCTACCCTGCTTCCATTTTAAATGACATCCTTTAGCTACAGAGAACAACTTTGTTTGGCAAGCGTGGTAGGTAAATACCAAATGCATGATCAGTTAGCAGGAAAACAGATTTTCTTTCTGTCTTTAGAAGGTCTATTTTTTTTTATTGTAAGCAAAATAGAGATACTGTTTTACTTCTGTTTTAATCGTGTTTCATGGCATAAAAATAAGTAGATTATGTTTGACAAAGTTTATATATAATCCACAACAATATCATCTCAACAATATATTTTTTTTCTTCAGTAAACAAATTTTCTAAAGAGGAAATGTATTTACAAAGTGTGGTACAGACACAGCATGGGCATCATAATCATTAAATATCAAAGTGATTTCAGTATTAAATCTAACATGCATTTATGTGTGCTAGACTGGATCAACTTATCACAATGGGCTCATTACACAAACTCAGATCTAAATTAATCATCTTCTTGCAAAGCGGTTACTCTTATAATCAGTACTTTTAATCATTTTGAGTATCATTCATTGCTAATGCTCGTAGAAAAGGAAAGTCATCCCAAAGAATGTCTGGGTCTGCTGCTTCTTCTGGTGCAAAATCACGGCATGATCCAAAAAAACATTGCTCCCTTGGCATCTCATCAATCGCCATATTCCTGTAGCACTTTGGACTGAAGGATTCTTCAGTCTCCAAGAGAGGCTGTGTGGACTCAGAACGCAGGTAGACATGAGGCGCATTAGGTGTAGGACTGTTGCAAGGACCAGAGAACATAACAGTGGCATAAGGAACAGAGTCACTGTTTGAACCAGAGTAGCCAGGGATGAATGGTGAACCACATATGGACTCCCCAAGGTCACTAGTGTCCTCTGCACTGCTTAACCATGTGTCATCATGCTCTTTTCTTAGTTTCACAGGGAGGTCCAGGAAGCTGAGATGGGACAGGTATATTGGATTGGGCTCTTCGCTGTCTGAGGCAAGATGGGCATCCTGCAAAAGGAAAATAAATTAGTCATCAGTGTCTTTAGTAGTAAATGTCAAGGAATAGGGCCAGTGCTAGCTGGGCAGGTAGTTTACAGAAGCATATCATAGCCCTTTTGCAGAAAACAGCTATTTGTGGTGGCTGGAAATTAGATTAAGGAGAAACTGTACTAAAACAGTAAAGGCTGTAAAACCAAAAACAATGAGCTGAAAGATACTAAAATGCACCGTGGAGCAGAAGGGAATGCAGAGTTGGAGATAATTCTCTGTGGGTTCACCACTGTAAGCGATCCTTTTCACATTACAGGTAGTCATTTGATCCATTGTTAATATAAAACATTGATAATTGTAGCTTTAACCTAAAGGAGGGTTAATGTTTAACCTGTGTTGAGTCGGATGTCCATCTCTTGACACTGCTGTTAGCTGGATCTGGAACAACTGGCCAGAAACGCCTCTTCAGCCTGCAAGAGAAGGTAAAATGTTTGGGGGAGAAATGACAGCACAGCTTCACAGCATAAGGCGGTGTGGCAATGATCTCACCTTTTGTGGTTGGAAAAACAAGTCATGACTGTGAAAATAATCAACAATGATAGTCCAACACCAGACACAGTTACAATCATCACAACAGCAACAGCATCTAAAAAGAGAGAAATACAGATTCTGAAAAGATCTTTCTGCAGTGGGAACACACATTCTTGTGCTCTCTGTAATATTTCTAAGAAAGCTAGAAAAAGCCAAATGATGATACCAACCAAAGGGCTCGATTTCGAAATGAATTGTTGATCCATTCAGGCTCCCACCAAACGTGGTAACCATCATGAAAGCTTCATACAAAGACCCAGAGTTGAGGTCTTTCAGGATCAACCTCCTTTCTTCAGGGTCCACATTCACAGCTGAATGAAAAGTCAGACATCAAATGTATCAAGCAGCTTACATAAAAAAATCTTTCAGAACAGTAAAATTAATGCATTAGCCTACCATTAATGAGTCCCTTCTCATTCCAGTAAAATACTTTGTAGTTCTGGATAATTCCATTCCTTTGGTCTAATGGTATTTCATCCCAGGTAAGCTCAATGTGTGACTGCCAAGTCTTTTTAATTCTTAATTTTGGAACCATGGATGGACCTTTAAAAAGAAATATCATTGTGAGTGAATATTACAACTGTAGTGAGCTATTATGCCCACAAGTCAACGGTCTAAGTATAGAGGGTGTCACATGTTGCACAGATTGTAAAGTCCCTTGGGGCAAATTTGTGATTTGTAATATTAAGCTATATAAATTAAACTGATTTGGCAAGATTTGAAACCTTCAGGCCAGCAAAAATAATTATTCAATTCTATCCACAAGAGGGCATTCTTTCATCATGTATCAGTTTCTGGTAGACTGCACAATATGTTACATTTTTTAACTCATGTGGCAAACTTTCAAAGTTAAGGCTGCCCGTCTGCTCGCACCTCTGCTTGCTCTTTGTGTGCTCCTCTTTGTGTCTTGGGTGACTTACCCTTTTGTCTCGAGTAGGCATTAACAGTCTGAGGAAGACCTATCCCATCCTTAAACCTAGGATACACAGAAATCCCATAGGGCTTGTAGGGCTCAAAGCTGCCTATTGATGAGAGTCAGGAGGTTAGAGTGTATCAGTGCCCATAAGCTCCTAACAGTCTATACAGGCAGGTTGTGCACATGAATAAGAAAACCTTGCAGAAGAAGGAAATCTCATGGTAAAGTATGAACACCAGATTAGGAACAAAATAAGAAGTGCATGTATCTTAAAACATGCAATATAAATACTATAAAACATACCTGTAATAACAAGGTGTGTCTGGTTTCTGTCAGTTATTTCAAACTGGATGAGAGAGAGGTCTGTTTTTAACAAAGGTCTCCATTCCACCACAAAACCAGTTAAAAGACTGGAAGAAAGCAGGCTTCTCCACTGGACCAGTAGGGATCTTTCATCATGAGGAGTGACTGTGACATTTGACATCACTGTACGACCTATGGCAACAAAATGCATCATACAAGTTGTGGGGAAATGTATTAAACTGGATAATGCCTGAGCCATTTTCTACACTAGTGTAAGAAGATATAAGGATGTTAGTTTTACCTTTAGTTGGGTAAATCTGAACTTCTGTGGAGGAGGATTTCCCTGCTGCATTTACCGCACTCAGATACACTTTGTTTGCTCCTCTGGGAAGCTGGAAAGTACAGTAATTCCCCATTGTTGAGCACACCTTTCCCTTTTCACCTGGCAGTTTTTGTACTGAGACAATGTATGACACATTTTGGCCGTTGGCACGGAATTGTTTTGATGGCTAAGAAAAAAAGAGAAGATATTTTAAAGGCAGACCTCACAGAAACAGAACAGAAAATGAAAACACATCAGTTTGTGACAGGTGTCAAGTAATGTGTGATGTGTGTACCTTCCAAAACAAGTGTATGTTGCGTTGTTTGTCCCCTGATACCTTCATCCACGAGTCTAGGCGTCCAGTGGGAGCTGAAAAGAAAGACATGGCTGTCAGCTTAGCGGTTTGTCAAAAGCTTGCACTTCTCTTCTCATTCTTTAAAAAGTAAAACTTTTCTATACAAGACAGGTTTATGGATTCACTGCCAGAGTGTGCGGCAGAACTCAATACATCAATTCTGCCTGTGCTATAGAGCAAAGCAATAGGAGATGTAGAACATGGCATTAGCATGTATTGAAAAGAAGAAAAGGCAAGAGGTGGAAAATGTTAGAGTGACTGATTGTGTCCTTCTGAATTGATCTAAGCCCTACCAATCTCCAAGGTGACTCCAGACTGGCTGCTGCTCCATTCACTCCAGGGGCTCTGCTGGTATCTGACTCTAATCTGGATGAGATAGTGAGTCCCATGTAGGAGACGACACTGTTCCACAGGTCTGGTTGGTCTAACTTGGTTCAGTGGAATCTAACATATGTCACACAGCACACAAACCACAGACATATGACTCCAGACAGGCACATTAACTGAACTTCAATAAGGTTATACTAGTGTATTGCTGTTTCTACTACTACATCAAAAGTTAATCAATTAAGTTCAGTTTATATTGACAATAGTATAATTTTTACTCACTGGTTGTTCACTCCATTTACTGCTGTCAGCAGTCTTAAGTCGGAGTTCCAGGTTCAGGCGGTCGTCAAGCATCCAGGCCTGATGTTGAGATAAGCTCCAGCTCAGCTTTAGGCAGCCATACCTTGTAGGCACCACTTGAGCCTTCAGAATTGTTGGTGGGTCAAACTTAGCTGAAATGAAACAGTCATAAAAGAAAAAGTCCTGATGTAATTTAGATGTAATTGATTTTTTCCTCACAATTCGTATAGGGATTCTAATCTATGTAGAAAACGTTCACATTAGATTGAACCCCAGTTTGTGCCTCTCATGTCTTACCATTACATTACAGTCACAGAGCTAAGCACCAGTGTTTTTTAGAAGAAAAAACTTGTAGATCCTTAAAGGACCCAGGAGGTGGGATAACAACACTTAGACCTGGTCAAAAGGTATTTCCTGAACCTTCAAAGACTCTTCTAACCATCTGGACAAAAATAATAGACACTGGAAAATAAAAATTAAATGAACATGTGGACAAAATTCAAATCCATCCACTATGTTTGTTTGGATTAGGACATGGTGTTGCAACCAGAAATGGGGTAAAATATTTTTTGTCTATATTGATGTCACTTTGTATTATTATTATATTTTTCTTTTGTTGTACAAAAGGGGCAGGGAGGAGTAATCTCATGCTACCTGGATCGGGAACTGCCGCAACCCTCATGCAGAGATAAAGAGCAAGAAACAGAGGTCTGGTAAACTCACTCCAATTTCATATTCAGACTTCAGCTCCAACCAGCTGTGAGTCAAGTAACATCACTAGAGGAAATTCTGCAGACTTCATGAGGGTTGTGGCTCCAGAAGGTGGAGCTCCTCAATACCAGTAAACAGACTGAGGTGTAAAATTGGTGGAATTCCCCTTAAGGATTTTTCAGGGTAATACAATATTAATTAAATCCCGAATTATGGCAGGTAAATGGCATTTTGATGGAGATTACTGCTTGTCCACAATAGAAACAAGGTAAACATTCAATATTCATAGATATAAATATACATGTTAATTTATGAATAATATATTCATAAATGCATATTTTCTACCTGCACTGACGGGTTCCAAAATGATAGGAACTGAGGTTGCTTCTCCAAGTTCATTCACCGCCTTCACATAGATTTCCATTTCTGAGAACAGGACAAAGCCAGAGCGAGGAATGGTATAGCGGTGGACTCCTGGTAGCACCTCGTAAGTGTGGTTCTCATTTGAATCCCTGAAATTAGGAAATTATGATGTAGGAAACATAATAATATTTGTTTTCTCGGAACTGTGTAAGTGTATTTCTGCTAGAAGACATTTACAGCCAGAATATTACCATATCTTGGTGTGGAGGGTGTATTTTGTGTGTAGGTGAGTCTCCTGCCGCCCAGGGTCCCAGGTACAGGTCAGGGTGTTAGGGGTGGTAAGGTTTGTCTGACAGCTGAGGTTTTGTGGTGCCTCTGGTGGATCTATAGATTAAAAAGACAAGGCGAATAGGCGAATTTATTTTAAACAAACAGTGTTTTCTGTTTTTGTTTTCACTCATGGGACATGAAGTGGTGTTGGCAAATTATTTTATTATTAATGAACAAACAACAAGAAATTTACATCTTTCTTACATCCAGCTCTGATCTCCACTCCTCCTACCACTTGAACAGGAGAGGACTGGATACAGCAGGTGAGGAACACCCTGGTGTGATTGAAGTTGGGTATAACAACCTCAGAAACCCTACTGCTCTCATTGGCCACAGGGCTGCTTGGGAGAAAGTGATCGCCAAGGCGCCACTCTATATGAATATTTTGTCCAATGACCAGAGGGCAGCCATCTCTGATGGCACAGGTGGCTGTGACAAGTGACCCCAAAGGCACCACCAAGCTGGACATTTGGACCTTTGCACATGGCTGTATGTCGTCCTCTATCAATGGAAAAAATAATTAAAATGTGGCATGTTGAAGAGAATCTAAATTTTAAACATCCGGCATAATATAATACCAAAGCCTTATTTTCAGTTAGGTCAGAATATCCCTGGCAAAGAAAGGAAATGAGTGATAACAATTGTCATTGTAACTGCTAGTTTGGTATTTCCATGTAAATTTACTATTTCATTCATTTAGCAAAACTCACCATTTCTGGCTCCATTCAGAAATGCCAGCAGCATGGCAATCACTGACGCCCATGTGTATATCATGATGATAAAACCTGTTAGGCAGCCAAAATGAAATGCATTATTCTTAAATTACACACTTTCATGCCCTTTCAAAACAATATTTGAATTTCCATTCCTTCCGAGCGACGTTGTGTGAGGTGAGGTATAGAGAGTGATAACGTCTTGTCGCTTCAAAAGACATCGTTGTTGCTGTGTTTCAAGTGCTTGGTATGGCAGGCTGATGTGAACAAAGATGTGATCTCCATAATGCACAATATTTCACTATAAACAGACAGCTAGAGAACGCTCCCACTGCTTCACAAACACAATAGTAGAGAACAATCTGCATTGCTGTCTGTGTAAGCTGTTTACAGAGGACATTCACAACAGACCCAAACACTAACTCATGACACTGTCATGAATATAAAACTTCATGACAGCTTGGGTCCACATTTATGCTACAAGAATACTCAAAGGATGTGACATTTAAAGCTTTGCTAGCTGTTACAAAACAACATTTAACATTTTGCTGTAGACATAATAAATTGTTGTTGGTACACACTGTATCTCTCCTCTTACTCCATTCTATTAGAGGGATAAAACTCCAAGCAGACAGGAAAAGTGCAATTGCCAGTTGTTAAAAGGTAATCAGCCTTGGTGGGCATCCGCTCCATAGCTGATTGGTCATGTATAATGAGCAGAAGATAGGAGAGCTTGAGAGCTCAGCAGATGGGTGCAACTCTCCAGCATAGTGTACTTCTAATATTATATTAAATATATAAGGCACAACTTCTTAAATCTGAGAATGAGTTAAGACTTTGCATTCCAAGGTGTTATAAAGTTAAAATGAATTTTGAGGATTTTTGAATTGCTCACCATTACACAACCATGGAAGGTTAAAATTCTCTGAACTCTGGTTGCCGGCTCACAAAGCAACACCAACAAGGCACAGACATGCCTTTACAGCATTTCTGTGTCTCTCTATGCTGTATGGGAGGAAAGACAAAACAGTTATTATTCTTGAATAAAGCTGAAACTATTGTTTAGTTGATTAGATTATAATTAGTTGATTGAAATAAACCTTGCAACAAAGTTTAAAGATAAAATAAGCAATTCACGTGATGAACTACACATATGCACTTGTGGTTTTTAGTCATTTCACAATATATTTGACAATGTATTACGCATGAAAACATCCGTTTTTGTCAAATTAATTAATTGTTTCAATGATTTATAGATCAAGAAACAATCCGTTTTTGCTGGTTTCATCTTCTGATTTGTAAATTCAACATATTTGGTGTTTGGACTATTGGTAAGCAAAACAAGCAAATTAAAGACATTGAGTTGCAGCTGATTAACATCATTACAAGCAAGGAGAGCGGGTGAAACATGTCACTTCCAACATTTTAATAAGGTAACATTAATGAATCAGTTGTTTATTTTTTATCTTGCCCATTCATTACAGTGGAAAACATTTGCAATTTATTATTAAGTGGCCCTAATAATTTTAACTAAAAGTAATAATTCACTGTCACTGACAACTCATCAGAGAGGAAATCTTTGATGTGTTATCTGAAACTTATTGTTTTCTCCACCAGAAATAAATTTCACACACACATGCATGTGAACACACAAAAAATACCCATATACACACGTATAAACACATGCACACAGAGCCAGTAACTAAGACCACAGCATTGAGAAACTTCCTGTTGTCTTATAATACTTGGCCTTGGCCTCCCTGAAGCCGACTGTTCCTCAGGCCAAACAGACTTTTGAAGGTTCAATTTAGCATATTCTTTACAGGTGAAAGGAACCAATTAGGATGAAATTTGTTATTAGATTTGCATTAACCCCACTTCCAAGTATTTCTAGTGTAGTACAACTTTCCCTTTAGGCAGAAATTTTGTGTCTGGACTGTCAAATAGCTAGCACCCTCATAGGATGAGGAGGTACTACTTTAATAATTTGTCAGATCCCTGCCCTCAGTCCATAATAACCTACTATTTGTTGAGGTCTGGGTTAAATCGATGTGGGAGAAATGAAATTTCTCCCTGTTTCTTACCAGCCGTGTACATAAAGGCCTTTATTTCCCCCTGCTTTCCTTTGTAGAATTTGTGCTTAATAGGTAATTGCCTGTGGCTCTGACAAAAGGCAATCAAGAGAAAGAGAAGGAGAGAGGAGAGGAGAGATATGCTATTAAATTTGGAGCGTATTTTGTCAACAAACACAATTTGATACACTTAAAATAAAGACAGTAAAAAATAAAATTGGCAATACTCAGTATTTTGGCCAATTATGTTCCTAATGTTTTAATGCAAATATGTTACATGGATGATGATTTTTGTGTCTCACTGAGTCATGTTACTGAATAACTCCTTGATTGCTCCTTATTTGCTATAGACACCGCATGTTTCCCTTTCCCGTTGCTGTTGGGGGTTTCAAAACGCCCTCTTTCAGGATTTGGCAATATCCTTGACACAGAGTACAATGACAAACTTGCCACTATTTCCCCTTTTTGGTCCTATTTCTCACACTGTGCTTTAAATGATTAATTTAAAACATGTTTTAAAAACTTTAATGTTTTGTATTTTGATACATATTAATCATTGAACAGTTCCTACAAGTTCATACACAGTGACCTTCAGTGTCAGCAGTTGTCCAAAAAGTCCAAAAAGCTAAAAAGAAGGAAAGCAATCTGTTTCACATCCTCTTCTTTTAATGGGTGACGAGAACATAAACATCTTGTCCATAGCTTAACACGCTAACACTACTCTTGACACTTTTGCCATTTGGAAGAATGTCACAAGCTGATAAAACTCACAACATCATTTTTCACATTGAAATGAAGTTAAAAACGAAGAATGTCACAAGCTGATAAAACTCACAACATAATTTTTCACATTGAAATGAAGTTAAAAACAGTACTATATGTTTTGATTTTTAATTGTAAAACTCTTAATAAATTTGCATTTTACTCAATTTGAGCATTGAATTGGAAATCTTTACTTTAAAATGATTATCTTAGAATTCCTTTTTAAATCCTAAATATGTGGCAATCCTGTACATCTGAAGGATTTTGTGTGTTGAAAAATGTATTGGCAATATTAGACAGGAAGCTACAAAGAATGATAAATGGCACAAGTAGAAAACAGTGCAGCATTTTAAATGAAAATAAGTTGAACTGTCCATCAGTTGGATCAGGATGTATCTCTCTAGCCTGAACCTGTGTCATTCAGAAACAAGTTTTGTGAAGTTTCCCTTTTCAATCTGGCACAAATATCAAAATGAAAGGACCAGCAAATCGCTTGATGTGAAGATAAAGGAGAGCCATCAGAGAGGCTTGCCACTCACCACACAGCAGCTGTAGCAGACCCAGAAAGACGAGAGGCTCTCATCAGCCTTGATAGCACCAGATGAAACAGTGTGGCTCAAAGCAGCTCAGATTGGAAGACACACATGTGTGTTAGCCAAGCTGCAGCAGCAACATCCTTGTTTTGAATTTGTGAAACTTCACTATTTTCCAGGAAGAAACACATGACTGATGGGGCCCAGTTATGGGAAGAAAAGTGATTTCAGAGCCTTCTTGAAAGAAAATATTTGAATAATTCAATTAAAAATAATCATATTCGATAATGGATTTGGATTTGGATTAATTTGTTGTCAGAAAATATTAGCTTTGGATTACAGTTTTTTTCAGTTACTTTGGTACATTTCTCGAATCATCCTTAACATCTGCAAAACAGTGCATTTCTTGAAACAGGTAGTACAAACAGCACAACACAGTGCTTGTGTCTTTGTGTCTTGTTTATGAACAAGCAAGTCAAAATATTTAGCCATGTTGTCAATATAACAGTGCACTCTCTAAGTATGTTCTACTTACTCTTGTACACTTTGGCTAAGATTTTGATGAGAATGATTGAAAATGCACATGGCTGCACTTTTTTGTATGCCACATGTCACTTTTACCAATACAAAGTACATTGCAGGGGAGAGAACAGGAATCACAGCTATGCTTTTACTGTTCGTACTGAACATTTGTTGACAGAGCATGTTATTGTAAGAAGAATATATATATATATATATAAAATTAAAAAAAATCCCCCTCTCACCCCTTGCGGGGTGGTATGTGTCATCCTCAAGCTCGGGTCCTCTACCAGAGGCCTGGG
>JAPMOB010094942.1:0-19330 GCA_029875015.1 Lepomis gibbosus
GTGGTTTATAATGGACTGTGGTGCAGAAACAGAGACAGTGTGTCACACTCTTGGATTACATTTTCCATGTTATCTGTCAGTGGCAAAGTCGCAATAACATATAGTTTACTGAATAATTAAAGTAAATATAATAAATCTACTTAAAGAAACCTTATTTTTTTACTTGCCACTCTCTGCTGTCTCAGAAGAGACACCTTTTGTGCTGTGTCAGCTGGCTCTGTCACAGAACTGCCCCCTACCCTCTTTGAAAGGGTAGGGGGCAGTGGTAGCCTGGACAGATGGTTGCAATTCACAACCCTCACCACTAGATGCCACTAAATCTCACACACTGAATATTAAGTATTTGTTTCTTCTATATTTTAATTGTACTGCATGTTTTCTTAGTGTGCAAATAAAACTTTTTAAAAGCATTTCCATTTGTTATTTAACTGCAACAAATGGAAAGTTGTATTTCAGAACTTTTTAAAAACAAATTGTGATTTTAAAAAGTGATGGGGACAAAATCAGCCATTTCAAAAAGTGTCCATGTCCCCAGCGTAAATGACACCTATGCCATGTTAAAGCCCACTTGCCTTGAGATGAGGTTCACGGCCCCGCTAGCTGTGCGGGGAGGGAAGAACTCCAGCGAAAACCAGCGGTCTCCGGACTCAGTCCTCCTCCGCATCTTGTCCCGCAGCCTGTCCGAGCGGTCTGCGTCCAGCACCGGCGTGGAGCACCGGGAGCTCTCCTTGGAGCTCTCCCCGCAGCTGTTGCTGCCCCCGCTGGAGTCACTCGACTGCCAGCTGCCTTCCCCCCGCGGAACCTGGTTCACCATGATGTCAGACTATATTCTGAGGAGGAGAAAGAACAATCTCTGTAGTTGAGCTCTGACAGCATGGGAACACACGCCGCACCAAACCCCAGTCAAAATTGACTCATTTATAGCTTTGTGACAACATACAACAATCCTCCCTGAACACACTGGGAGCCCACGGCCCCCGTGTCCTACCTGGTTTACAGCGGGGTGAACTCCAACCTGGCTGATCCCTTACACACAGACTGACACGAGCAGCTCACGTTGTACCCGGTTATATCGGTATTGTGGGCGCACACGCACACGCACGCGACAGTGTGATGGTAGTAAACAGCTATTTTGAGCCCGGCCAAGCGCAGCTAGCTAACGCGACGTTAGCCGGTTATTTCATTAAAGGAGAACTATAGGATACATCTAATCTATCGGCACCGCTCCGAACTCGCAGCTAAGCCCGGGTACGTTGTATTCACACCGGGAAAGCTAAACATCGCTTCTCCCGCCTCAGCTTGTCTTTGTGCTGCCGCCGCGCTGCGTTCACTCATAACGGTAACCATGTGTATCATACATACATCCGAGGGGAGAAACCGGGAGCCCACTCCTCGTGAAGACGTTATACAGATGGTTTATATATATGAACCGGACCCTGATTCTAAAACGTATGATAAGCCTTTCAAACTTAACTCGTGCACATCATACATTAAGTCTCACTAAATAATCAAATGTAAAATAATACACACATGCTAATAAGGTTGTGTCACGCTCTGTGGTGTGCGTGTTACATTTATTTTATATAACTACACAGTGTCGTAAACCCAAGCGATCAAATCATGTGTTGATTAACGTTACATAGACTGTATATAAAAAGGTTGATTATAAACAAATGTTAAACAGTTGTGGGTTTCCCCACGGGCCTTAAATAGAGCACGTTACATCCATGTATTAAAGGGAATCACACTGGCGCGATGTTCTGTGGCTGCGCAGTGTGTGTGATGTACATTATAAAATCAGCTGTTACCAAAATCACATCGTTTAACAATCAATACATAAATCAATAGTCACCAAATACCACTGAGTAACGTGTCTTTATGCGCGCATGCGTGTGTTTAAAGAGTTGTGTTGCATAAATTACCCGTAATTTTGAACGCCCCTCCACTTTTGGCGTCACATGACACTGGCGATGCTTGTGCTGCGTTTCTCTGCCATGGGAAATATGGTAACCTTATAAACGTGTCGACAAGCTTGCTACACGTTTTAAAATATACTTTTTGGACAGCGTTGACTCTTTATTTGCTGTAAACATGCTGTGGGATGTACCGCTTGTTACAAGTGTTTTTAAGGTTCTTCCAGCGGTTTAGATGTTTTTCAAACTAAATGTAATGACAGGTGTCCCACAGGCCTTGAACGCTGCATGACACACCAGTGAAGATGGCGTGTTGTGGAAACTGTTTTTGTTGCCAGTGTTGCTGCAGAGAAGGAGAGACGCGGACACCAGAGGAGCTGGTAAAGACAGATTTGATTAGTGAGCAGATCGGGGGGCTCTGGATTGTTTTCTAACATTAATAAGATGTTTATTTCCCACAGAATGGATCATGAGCTCTCCTCAGTGCTCCATTCTAGCTCCACCCTGCTGCTCACTGTTCTGTTGTCATATAGCTGCAAGACACAATGACCAGATGATATTTCTCCTTACAGCTTCACCTCAGGGGGATGATGCTGGCTGTTTTTCCTTATGCGCATGGAGAGAAAATCTATCGACCTTCCTTTCTATTTAATAAAGCTAATTAACCCTGCTTTACACCATATAGAGGTTTAATTGGCTCATCAGAACCCCTTATTTTTCTTTGCACCAGCCACTTTTATATTTGAGTACATTCAGGTCTTCTTAAATTAAAGTGTTGTCTTGGAGCTGTGTGAGCTTACCCTCTGTCAGGCGTTTGGGTTTGTAAAATAAGTCAACTTAAAAATTTAGGGAATTCTGAATGGAGTCTGGCTTGGTCTTCTTACTATACAAGAAAGGAGATTCACTGTCTTAATGTGCTTGGTGTGCAGCCACAGTAGAAGTAGAACTCCCCAAAGTCTCCATAATTAATCTGCATTCAGCTACAGATTGTAGTTTGTATCAGGCTTCATTTACTGTCCCTGCTGTGCTGGATGTGTCTCTATTTGAATTATACTGTATTCCTCTTTTACCCCGAGACAATCCTTGGGGAAATCCGAGAAGAAGAAGATGAAATTCTGCCCAGGAAGGACTATGAGGTGAGAGACGGGATTAGGAGAAAGCTCTCCAGCGTGCTATCTGGTTCCTGCTGGTCCAGGTGGTGGCATGTCTGGCCCAGGTGATAGTTTTACAGTTTTTGTCTTTCACAGAGCTTGGATTATGACCGCTGCATCAACGAGCCCTACCTGGAAGTTCTGGAGGGGATGGACAACAAGGTAAGTATCTTGTGTTGATGCTCTGATGTCCACAGAGCGTACAGATGATCTGATCTGTCTTCACCTTGTTTTACCTGTGCTATGTTTGATTGAGAGTCTACTGACAATGAGGTGTAGTGCGATGTTTCTCAGTATAAAACCTGGTGCCTCCCAGAGCTGCTTTTGTTCTTAAGTTACATCATGGATCTATTTAACTGGCCTCTGTTTGTTGTGAGGACAACACTAAAAGTTTAAATGACAATGTGAACAAGCCCCTTTAACATGAGGAGCAGTGAAAACTACTCAGGTAGAAAGTTTCAGTTATATATATATATATATATAATATAAATATATGTAAATATGTATATGTGATCAGTAACTGTGGGAGCTCATATCATACAGATGATTCTGAGTGTGCAGCCACTCACAGCAACATAAAATGGGATGTTTGTATTTTTAATTTGTGCTAATTTCTTGCCAACAGAAAGCCAAAAAGTACGAAGCAGTCCGGTGGATGATGATGTTTGCCATCGGAGTGGCGGTGGGTCTGGTAGGTGCATTTGAGACTTCTCGGCTGGATTCCAACATGTTGCAGACATTGAGCTGAGCGATGCCTTCGTGTCTCTTTCAGGTGGGCCTGTTTGTGGATTTCTTCGTACGCCTCTTCACTACAATCAAGTTGACTGTGGTTGGTGATTGTATCCTTAAACATGCAGACCTCTAATTCAGTGTCCACACGTCAGCGCTCAGAGACCCACAGCGTGTGATTAGAGATAATATATAAATTACAAACATTAAACTGCAGTAACTCTGTGAGGACATTGTGACATACAGTAATTTCAAGAATGAGTTATAAGTACTCAATAGCTTATAGAGATGCACATGAGCAGGTCTATACATACTGTACGCTTTTTAAAGGACCACACAAGTTGTTTTTCTTGTCAACAAAAAAGCTGTTTGTTGTAAATAGTAATGAACTCAGGTTTCCAGTCCTCAGAGTTATTGGAACTTATCTGATGCCTCCAGCTGTGGAGAAATGCAGCGACAAAGGCTGCCTCTCTCTGTCTTTGCTGGAGCTCCTGGCCTTCAACATGACCTTCGTCTTC
This sequence comes from Lepomis gibbosus, assembly GCA_029875015.1. Classification (NCBI taxonomy): domain Eukaryota; kingdom Metazoa; phylum Chordata; class Actinopteri; order Centrarchiformes; family Centrarchidae; genus Lepomis; species Lepomis gibbosus. The sequence goes on from JAPMOB010094942.1 coordinate 4,312, forward strand.
ATCGCCAGCATGCTTGTCCTTATTGAGGTAAGTCAGGAGCGTTTTGCTAAATTCGATGCACAGGAGCTCCATGTTTCTTCCTGCTGTCACTAGATTATTGTTTCATTCTGAATGCAAAGAAGCTGTGATGCTACAGAAGAGGCTTACCTACAGATTGATGTGACGATGCTAACATGCTGTGTCTTGGTGTCCCAGCCAGTAGCTGCAGGTTCGGGGATCCCAGAAATCAAAAGTTACTTGAACGGAGTGAAGATCCCCGGAATCGTCCGGCTGCGAACGTTCCTCTGCAAGGCTGCCGGGGTCCTGTTCAGCGTGGCTGGAGGTAAAGCACTGCATAGAAGTCAAGGTTGTGATTGTGTAAAAACAATTTGTGCACAAATGAGATCAACGCTGAGGTTCCACAAATGCAGAACCAAGAACATGTGAGTGCAGCTGGGAAGCAGAAGGTTCTGACAGAGCAGTGCTGGGACGTGTCAGCTTGTGTTTAAAGATTCAGAGCCGTCGTTTAAGTGCAGTTCTGATGAGTCCTGGTCGGTGCCTCTGACTGTTTGTCCTCTCAGGTCTGTTTGTGGGGAAAGAAGGTCCGATGATCCACAGCGGAGCCATTGTGGGAGCTGGCCTTCCTCAGGTACGTCATCCTGAACACAGTATGTTACGGTGTTTGATTATATTTATATATACAAAATATAAAACCTTTATTTAACCACATCCATCCCACTGGAGAGATCATGGAGGCTCTGTCCACCTCACCTCTCTGTGTGCACGTGTAAATGATTTCTCCTCCATGTGTGGACAGATGACAAGTCACATGACCTGAACTGTGTGGACGTTGTGTAAAATATGAGACAGATCCAGTTCTCTAAAGCATAAAATGTAAGGTTAAGGTCATCCAAGCAGTGTAACCAAACAGTGTTTAAGTCGGTTTAGACTTCAGAACGTATCCAAACCCAGAGACTGGGGCCCTAAAGATACAGGACTCGGATGGACACAGCCCCATAATGGACTGGTTGATCACAGTGATGAGTCTCAGATGTAAACCGTGGACAGACTTTCTTTGAGATGTTCCTGTTTCCTGAGAACAGCGTTCACTTTGTTTAGTCAGCTTTTAAAAACTGCTGCTTCCTGTAAAACAGCGAGGACTGGTCCTGCAGCGGCCAGTCAGCTCGTCCTGCCATTTCTTCCTTCTCTCTAACTCACTGGTTTACACGTTGCTGTTACTGTTACGTCCACACAGCTGAGACGGATCTAGACGGAGTCCTGTTCTGGTGACGGTGTCACCTGCATACATGTGAACAGCAACATGTCACATGACCGCTGATATTATTGATAGATTAATAAATAATAATAAAATAATGTAGAACCCTCAGGTCATGCAGCCTGCTGCTGGTTGAAGCTCTGAAGTTAGAAAAGACGGTGCTGCATGACGTCGTTCTCATCCTTCTCCTCTCACTGCCGCTGTAACTGTGCTGGTGTTAGAATATAAAAGCTCTTCACTCTATCTGCTCCAAAATCTGACCTGAGAAAACAGTTTCAGCTCAGCTTTGTCTCGACACGACACAACTTTACTTGATCTGACTCAGCGTGACTGGACTCGGCCAGGCTAAGATGATTCTGCTGGTTGACTGGGTTGATAAACGTTCTGTTCATCAGGTGTTTCTCCTTCTATCAGTTTCAGAGTATCACTTTCAAGAGGATCAACTTTGACTTTCCCTACTTCCGCAGTGACAGGTGCTCTCTCTCATCACCAACACACTGTTCACTGCTTCTGAATATGTAAAGAGCATGTCTGATGGTGCCTCTGCTGTTCTTCAGGGATAAGAGAGACTTTGTGTCAGCCGGCGCTGCTGCAGGAGTAGCTGCTGCCTTCGGTGCTCCGATAGGAGGCACCCTCTTCAGTCTGGAGGAGGGCTCCTCTTTCTGGAACCAGGCCCTCACCTGGAAAGTGGTACGTACCCTTATAACACAAAGAGGGTCCAGACTTTAGGTTCTGTCTGCTCACTCTGTGCTCATTAAGGCTCAACAAACAGCTGGACAGATTATATATTTATTCATGTTCCCCACAAGGTAAATCCTGCTGACAGCCTCAGTCTGTCGGAGCTGACACATGCTGACCATCGAGTGTGATTAACCCTTTCCCTTCCTCAGCTCTTCTGTTCCATGTCGGCCACCTTCACCCTCAACTTCTTCCGTTCGGGGATCAACTTCAGCAAGTGGGGCTCCTTCCAGCTGCCCGGGCTGCTCAACTTTGGAGAGTTCAAGGTAACGAGTCGCTCTGACCACATCGGTTCAGTTCATTTGTTATTATCCAAGTGGGAAAGTTGACTTGCAGTCAGAAAATATAAGGATCGGAATAAACACCACAACACACACAAAAATAAAATAAAATGTAAAGAGTACAGTAAGCTGTAAGTAAGCCTACCATAAAAACACAAAACAATCTCTAAATATGATGTTACCTGGGACGATTCACATGGGTTATTGCACAGGGAACAAAGGAGTTTTTGATCTGACTCAGAGTGACTGGACTCAGCTGGGACAGGCTAAGATGATTCTGCTGGATGACTGGGTTGGTAAACGGTCCGTTTATCAACGATGATACAGTTATCAGTCTGATGATAAGTGAATCATCAGCACATTTCAGAATGTGCCTGTCCTCGTGTTTGCTTCTACAGTCACTGGTGTTGAGAATATACAGCAGAGGGGACAGGACACAGCCCTGAGGAGAGCCAGTGGAGGAGGACAGAAAGCCGTTTACTCTCACCCTCTGAGACCTACACCTTTAAAAAATCTACAATCCAGCCCACACAGTTAACATCAAGATTAGAATGAAAAAGCATGCTGGCTAAGACATGTACCTAAAATAAAAGTCCTGGCATGCGTGCCAGGACTTTCTAGATGTCTGTACAGGAAGTAATGTGACTGAGGCATCCTCTACTCCCATCCCAGCTCTATATGCAAACTGCATGTGGTCCAGAGCCTCCTCCACCATCTCCAACAATTCACCTTTAACCAACCTTTCAAATGACTTCATGACCTGTGCTGTCGATGCCACTGGTCTTAAGTCATTTAGCTCTTTTGGGTTTCCACGTTTTGCCACTGAAACAACAACAGACTCCTTCCACACCTTTGGAACCCTTCACTGCTCCAAAGGCATCTTAAAAATAAAACAGATCACCTCACAAAGCTGCTCTGAACAGCTCCTGAACAGTCTCCTGGTGATACTATCCGGCCCCGGGCTCTTCATTTTATTTATAATTTATCTTCATTTTTCTGAAAAACATCACTCCTCTCCTACAGAACCTTCCCCCTCCCTCCTACCTTCCCCACCTTCTCCATCACCACACTCCTTCCTGTTCCCACCATCTAGGACTCCACAAGCTGCCACCTCCCTCTGGAACTCTTCTTTTCAGACTTTCCTTTACCATTAGATTAAATGTCCTGACCTTCCTTGTGCCTTCAGTGCTTGTAGTTCTTGAGGAGCTTTAATGTATTGTTGTTTAAAGTGTCATTGAAAAACTCTAAATTAAATGTATTAAGAATCTTTATCAGCCTGATATGTGACGTAGCAGCACAGTAATGCTCCTTGCTCACCAGTGTCCAGATGGAGATAAGAACTGCCACCTGTGGACAGCAGTGGACCTGGCCTTCTTTGTCCTGATGGGGGTGGTGGGTGGCCTGCTGGGGGCGCTCTTCAACTGCATGAACAAGGGTCTGGCCAAGTATCGCATCCGACACATCCACCCCAAGGCCAAGTTCATCAGGTGACTATCCAGAAGGTCAGAGACACTAATTACCTCTCAGGTGTGTAGTCACAGACGCTGATCTGACCTCTGACCTCTGACCCCTTCCAGAGTCCTGGAGAGTCTGCTGGTTAGCATGGTGACGACAGTGGTGATATTTGTAGCTTCCATGGTGTTGGGTGAATGTCGGGACCTGTCCTCCCCCACAGCCCACAACACCACGGTAAGTGTCAGCACCGCCGCAGCTGCAAGTCCACATCTGAACCAGTATTTCAGAGTTCAGCACAGCAGAGGCTGGTCAGGATGCCTGGATCCAGTTTCCATATATAAAAGCTTAAATCTGGTCTCCTGGCTGCGGTTATGTTGGTTCCCCACCTCTAAACCCACAGTGGGATTGTTGTTCAGTCAGCACCGTCAGTGCTGCAGCTGCAGGAGCTGTTGCATTTAGCGAACACTTAAATAAACTTAATTAACTCATCATGTTTCATTGGTTAATCCATTTCATGCTGCTGGATCCAGGTCAATGCTGAGAAGTTCTGACCAATCTGTGATTCTAGGTCTTCTGGTTCTCCATCGTATTTTCAAACGCAGCACAGTCCTCAGCAGACTCTACATTTGTGTATTATTCATGTATTTATGGTCTCATGTTAAGTTTTGTTTCCAGCTGTCCGGCAGTGAGGACATTAACTCAACCGTCCGCCAGTTCTTCTGCACCAACAAGACCTACAATGACATGGCCACGTTATTCTTCAACCCGCAGGAAGCGGCCATCCACCAGCTCTTCCACCAGGAAGGTGAGACGAGCCGAACCCTTCACAGCAGCCTTTTTCTTGTTTTGTCTCTAGTCTCTGGATTAGAAGTCATTATTTTAAGGGGGCACTATAATTAAACACGTTGAGATGCTTTATATTCACATGCTCTGTCCACAGGTTGGGTTTAAAGCTGATTCATTTGTGAAACCCAGTTTTGTATCTGCTCTGTGTTTTTTCAACCCAGAGAGACATCCTGTGGTTTTTTGTGGGTTAATGCATATAATGAGCTGATGTAAAGGAGGTAAATATTATTGAACACCCGCCTCCTCTTCTGCCCCCCAGGTACCTTCAGCCCTGTGACTCTGTCGGTGTTCTTCCTACTGTACTTCCTGTTGGCCTGTTGGACGTACGGCGTGTCTTTACCCAGCGGGCTCTTTGTGCCCTCGCTGCTGTGCGGGGCGGCTTTTGGACGTCTGGTTGCCAACATCCTCAAAGTGTAAGAAACGATGTTTTCCTTATATTCTCATGTCCCAGGTCTGGCTGTCCCCCCTCCCCATTGGACATGAAATATCAGCAAACATCAACAAGAGTCAGACTTTAATTGGATAAAGCAAAAAGTTCCTGTGTCTGTGAGGGATTTCATTTTATTTTCTACAATATTTGACACATGGGCTGCAGTAAATGGTCCCAGTTAGTCCGGCTGTAGGAGAAGGAAGCCTCAGGGCCACAAAGATACCACACTAACATCTGGAAATGTCCACTTACTGTAGTAGTGTAGCCTTAAAAATATCATCGGCACCTTGACACGTCCACTACAACATGTTTTATATCAACAGTTTATCAGATGTCTGTGTAAAGTGAAACTCTTCAGCTCTTTAGCTCAGTGCTTGCAGTTACTCAGTGCTCACATCAGCTTAGTTTCCAGAGACAAACTAAACTGTACTCCACATTTAGAGAGCAGCTGGTGAACATAGAGGAGCGTTTAGCAGCAAAGAGCCAGATATTTCCCTCAGGAGCTGGTGGAGACAAACACAGAGCTGACGGAGACAGAACGGAGCTGAAACTGAGAGTAACACAGAAGATGTTGCATAGGAATGAAGAAAGGTATTTTAAAGATTATTTTAAGTTTATTGGAACCTCTCATAGCTACTCAACTAGAGGCAGTGCCACAGACATAGTACCTTGTAGGTTTAAGAGCTGCTCCTTTTTGTACAAGGCAGCATTGGAATGGAACAAACTCCCCACTGAGATAAAATCAAGCCAGTCAGATGGCTGTTTTAATTGAGCATGTGGTGAATGGTTTTTAAATGCTAATTAGATTATTTTTTATAGTAAGAGCATGTATTTGTGTTTTTATTCTTGTTTATTTGTATTAGGATGTGTTAGGGCTTTTGGTTGTGTATTGTCAGGGTTGATTGTACAGGGTACCTTTAGTCATCCGTAGCTTGCCTTGCCATCTTATCAGACTATAACAAGGACCACTTTCTTGTGTTATCCTCGACACGTCTGATAAATTGTTTTTTTATTGACACTGTAGATGGCATTTTAATGCATTTATTCATGTTACTTTCCAATAAAAAATCAATCAGTCTCCCCTTCATCAGGTGACACAGACATGCTAATGTTGCTCTGTAGCAGCTGGAGATGTGTTAGCTGACACATTAGCCAGAAAAGTGTGCTTTTAGCTTGTGATGGAGTTCTTCTGCCCCCAGTTAGCCCAAAATGTAGTTTTTCAATAAAATGATTGATCATGACACATTTTATATGCTGAGCTGTTCAGTTCAGTATTTTGGGTTCTTGTAGTGGTGTTGGTTATCTTAGAACTCCGGACAGAGTCCGGCTCGCTGTTTCCCCCTGTGTCCAGTCTTTATGCTAAGCTAGGCTAACCACGTCCTGACTTTCACATAAGTAAATGTTACAAAATGTTGAACTATCCCTGTGAGCAGAATTTTAGGGGGATGTTGGAAATATTAGAAAGACAAAATGACTAAACTTGGTCCACATGCTGGAATCTGCTGAGTGGATGATTTTCACTTCCTCTGCTGTCACAGTTCCAGTTCCTGCTGACAGCTGACAGTAACCACAATCAGCCCAGCAGGAACCTCCAGGTCTGCGGTTGAAAAGTTGTTTCCTTTTCTGTCCACTTATCCTTGATGTCATGAGGTCAAGGAAAGTGTTCAAATGGATTTAGGACAAGACAACCACAGTGCTCGGAGAATCGTTTGAGTTTGAGAATGGTGCGTCACTTTAAATGTTGCTGCTGCAAGGAATTGTGGGATAGCACCTTTCCTTTGGTAAAGGAGGGTCCAGTGTACCATATGCTAAAGGAGGTAAGAAAGGAAGCTCTGAAGCTCCTTTCCTTAGCTTTTAGAGAATTCCACCAGCTCTTATCAGGACTGCTGCTCGGTCATTTCACTCAGTTAGGAACCTTCTTGAGCAAAAAGACTTTTCGACCGCATCCCAGGTCTAAAAAAAAGTAAAGCCAGTGCTGAAGCACCTTAAACCTTAAGTCTCCCTAACAGCCAGCAGGGGGCGACTCCACTGGCTGCAGAAAGAAGTGTGATTGTGTAGGAGCCTCTGAGAAAATGTTTCTACTTGTCAGCTGATTTATTCCCTCAGTAAACACTTTCCTGATGAGTTTATGGTCTCAGTCTTTTCCCCAGTGACTGCAGGAATACTGGTTCTCACTGTGTGTCTGTCCTCTGTTAGGAAACTGGGAATGGACATCTACTCGGGGACGTTTGCGCTCATTGGAGCCGCCGCCTTCCTTGGAGGTGTGGTCAGAATGACCATCAGTCTGACTGTCATCCTCATTGAATCTACCAATGAAATCACATACGGGCTGCCCATTATGATCACACTAATGGTACACTGTCATGTTATTTACTCCGACAACGGTGTTATTGATGAGATGACGGCGTTACATCGCCGAATAGATGTGTTGATGATGTGTGTCATGTGATTTTGTGTGTGATTGTCAGGTTGCTAAGTGGACAGGAGATTTCTTCAACAAGGGCATCTATGACATCCACATCAAGCTGAGAGGAGTGCCACTGCTGGAGTGGGAGACAGAGGTCGAGATGGACAAGTAAGATGTGTTGCTGGACAATCAGCTGTATCCCTGTGCAGGTGTTCTGGTGACTCGCTGCATGTTGTTGATGTGGCCCATCTACATCCACAGAAAGCTCTCTAAAATGTCTGTTTTATTCACACTGTTCAACCAAGAAATCTAGTTTTGTGTTCATGATGGCGTTTGGATAATAAAACTTGAAAGAAAGTAAAACTCTGAGCAGGGGAGGTTAGAAGCCAAGAACTGGCTTATAGAGATACCACTCCTGTAAGTGACACTAGTTACACTAAGCAGCAGTAAAAATGTAAAAATGGACACAGTGAGATGAATTACAGTAAGATCTTAAAAGTCATTGATTAGAGATCTACTGTTTATTGATTATTTTAGTGATGCCAGTAAATGGTCCTCTGTATTGCACTGTAAATTGGGAGGTGGAGGTCCTTAGAGTGTCTTGTATTATATGAGTGGATCTCTGTGGACAGCTTAAAAAATATTGCACAGTGCTGAGCAAGTCCTGGGTGAACACACAGGTCTGCTATCTGTTCACATTAACAACTGAGGAGTGAAGCAGATGAATCATATGTTCCAGCAGTGTTAACGCAAGAGAGACAGAATAAAAATGAGCGATTCTAACCAGCAGCTCGCAGCTGACAGTGTGCTGAAGGCTCGTCAGCTGAAAACACTGACAGCTCAAAGTCTATCAGACCTTCTCTCCTCAGTAATAACCTCAGGACCATCCTCATCCAAAAGTTGCAGGTTATAGAGTGCAAAAACTGCACACGTCATCTCCTGTTTACCAAGTTTAACTAAAGCAGCACACTTAGAGAGCCGGTGTGACACCAAAATGTGCGACCTGTCAGATTCTGTGACCCAAATGGGGAGTTAAACTCCAGAGGCTTTTGGTGACGATGTGAAGCGGTTGCAGTTTGGTTTGTTTTAGGCACCAAAAGTACTTTGTTATGGTTAGGAAAACATCGTCGTTTGGGTTTAGTCACAGAATCTGATAGGTCCCAGATTTTGGTGTTACACCCGTAGACGTGCAGCTGTGGTGAGCGACACAGGCAGCATGGAGTCAGGACTGTTTGGACTAAATGTCACCATCTGTCAGCAGGGATTCTTTCAATATGTAAAACAGACAAATCTAAAATAGTGCAGTAACCTTTGTGAGCGCTGGATCTTCATCCTGTCCAGAAAAGTGAAAGGAGTCATCATGAGGCTGCAGGGTATCTGATGATGTGTTCTCAGTCCATCATCGGCTTCACAGGGCCATCGTTTCCCTTTAGAAACTCTCTCTGGGTGCTTCCACCATCAGCGTGAGTGTTCATGCTCTCTGTGTTTCCCTTGTCTTTCCAAGGCTGACAGCCAGTGACATCATGGAGCCCAACCTGACCTACGTGTACCCCCACACCCGAGTCCAGTCTCTGGTCAGCATCCTGCGCACCACCGTCTACCACGCCTTCCCCGTGGTCACTGAGAACCGGCAGAACGAGCGGGACTTCATGAAGGGGAACATCCTGGTCAGCAACAACATCCGCTTCAAGGTACGTCATGAGCCGCTGGACATTTGTAGCCCCCTCATGCATGGTTCGATTTATGGGGGAGGATTAATTAAGTCTTGGACCCCCCCAAAAGAGGTAAAAACAACAGTTCAGGGGGGGTCTTTCTTACCTGTCATTGTAAATATTACAGTATATTTCCCATATTCATGCCTTATATTCAAGAATCTGGAAATACGATTTCTGACTCTAGAGTTTCGTAATCAGCATTTATTTTACTTAAAATGAGCTATATGATGTTAGCCAGCTAACAGTCCACCCTGTCATTTCATCAGCACTAGGCTATGTCATTTCAGATTTTATGTAACTGTCAGCTAACACTGGTGCTTCGGCATGAGCAGTGAAATTGAGGATTAGTTCTTGTAGATACATTGTGACATCAGTAAAGAGTTTATTATTTCATTTGAAGTATTCTGAGTCTTTCTACAATCAGCATGATGTTTTACCTGCCCAGGTAAATGTTAAAATCCAAGTGTGTTGTTTCAATTGTATTCAGTGCTGTTTATATAGCACCAATTCAATACAAAAGGCAACTCATTGCAATTTTCATATAAAACAGGTCTGGACAGTACTGATTAATATTATTTACAGACCCCAGCAGTGCATGACTACTGCTTTATGGAACGCAGATTACATTTCATTCAGCATGAGCGAGAGGAGAGGAGATCTTCGCTAAGAAAAGTTGAAAGTTAAAATGAGAAGAATTAGATTAGATATAATAATGCAGACTGTATTTTATGATGGTGTCTGTGGTTCTGGTTCAGTATTGTGTGGGTCTGAGCTGCTGTCAGTTTTGCTGTATAACAGAATACTTGGTGACGTCTGATTCCAAAAGTTGTGGTGTGGTATGGGGCACAGGAACTGATCTAATTTATCATCTACAAACAAGGATATTGTAAGCTTTGCAAGATTTAGGTTTACTGAAGCCTGTGCCTGTGCTGTACTGGGTTTTCTTTTTGACCTGGGAAAAAAGTTGCCCCACCTCCACCTCCACCTCCCCGGTTGTCACCCTGCCTCATGTCCAGAGCGAGCGCAGCGTCCCACCGGCAGGCAGGCATGACCTCAAGGTAGCCAGCAGATGGAGGTGCAGGTCAGAGCTACAGACACAATCAGACAGAACGTCAGACAGGACTGAGGGACGGACTGACAGGTTGATGTCTGAACATGAGATTTGTTGATAAGAAAAAAAATCTAGGTTTAATGCAGACTCTGAGATCTCAGGTTGTTCCTGTCTGACCTGTTTATCTATAAACAGTTTATCGATTAAAGTTAAATACATATTCAATACTGTAATAAACTATTGATGTCGCCATGAGTTACGTAGAGTTACGCATACTGTGATAAGAGTTTTCCGTTTTCCTCACTGAGCTGAAACAGTCACTAAATTGAAGAATGAGAAAAGGATTTTCTGTTTGGCTGCAGCTCCTTTTCGTGCCTCAGCAGGTGAATGTTTAAGTTTAAAGTTGAGTGTTGCAGCAGCAGACTGACCTCTCAGTGTAAACCCACCTCCACTGTCACATGCAGAAGTCCAGCGTGATGTCCCGTGCGGGGGAACAGCGGCGGCGCTGCCAGTCCATGAAGTCGTACCCGTCCAGCGAGCTGAGGAACGTCTGTGACGAGCAGAGCGCCGCGGTGGAGCCGGCCGAGGAGGGCGAGGACCTGCTGCAGCAGATGTTGGAGAGGAGGTAGGACAGACTCCGGCAGACAGAAGGTCCACCTGTTCAGGTAACTCGGCGTCCGTCGAGTGTCACAGTACCGACTCAGCACTCCTGTCCCTCTGCAGGCACGCTCCCTACCCCAACCTGTACCCAGATCAGTCCCCCAGCGAGGAGTGGACCATGGAGGAGCGCTTCAGACCGCTCACCTTCCACGGCCTCATCCTGCGCTCGCAGCTGGTCAACCTGCTCATCAGGGGGGTCTGCTACACTGAGAACCAGTCGGTCAGTCACACGCACACACACATAAACACACACACACACGTAAACACGCACATGTAAGACCTGAACCCCCCAGTTACATCAGCATTGAGTGTTTCATCAGAATAGTGTTAAAAGATGTCTCGTTCTCTTGAAGCCAGTATTGTGCATCGTCCATGTGAGCCAAGTGTATCGTCACAACTCAAAGTGACATCATCAGTACAAACACAACACTATAGTGTTAGTGAAATAAAAATGTGAGTATTAAAAAAAAAAGTTTTATTAAATTCAGGAAACTTTGTGAATAATAGTTTTCTCGAGTTTAAAATTCATACAGATTTTCTATTATACAGCGGTGAAGCTGGCACTGACTTTCATACCAGGAGGTATTAAAAAGTCTTAAATTTAACTTCGTGGGGGTTCCTTGTTAATGTTCATCCACCTGTTCGTCTCTCTGTACGTCCACCACAGAGTGCCACCCAGCCCAGGCTGTCCTACGCAGAGATGACAGAGGATTACCCACGTTACCCTGACATCCATGACTTGGACCTCGCCCTGCTCAACCCCCGCATGATAGTGGTACGACCCATTTAAACCAAAGAGTCCACTTTCCCCCCAGTGGAGACACGTATAATAAGATGTTGTGATGTTTAAACGTGTCTCCGCAGGACGTCACCCCCTACATGAACCCGTGTCCCTACACAGTGTCACCCAACACCCGCATCTGCCAGGTGTTCAACCTGTTCAGGACCATGGGCCTGCGACACTTACCTGTGGTCAACGCTGTGGGGGAGGTGAGTTCTTCTCCTCCAGAATGACTGGTTCCTCCGATCTGAGCGGCTCCTGATGAGTCTGACCGAGCTCTTGTTTCTGCTGTCTCTTTCAGATTGTCGGAATAATCACAAGACATAATTTAACCCACGAGTTCCTGGTGGCCAAACTGCGACAGCACTACATCACCATCTGAGTTGACTCTGGACATCCTGCCGTCCCCCTCCAACCCCCCAGACTCTGTTCAGCCTGGTCCTGAGCCTCTTGTCTCTGTCCTTTTCTAACAGCATGTTCCCGAACACATTCAGGACTTTCAAAACCAGACACATGTTCTCTGTGACCCAGTCAGGAACACTTTTCTCCAGTAACCGAAACCATTCAGTTGTACTTCAAATTTCCAGTGTAGGGCTGTCAGCCTCCGAACCACAGGGCCAGCTGGGCACATGTACTGTAGGTACCACAGAACAGTTATGGAATAGATGGTATAATGGCTAATGTAACCGGGGGACTGAGAACAGGTTTCTTTTTTAAATCAGAAGGAGATAGCTTCGTTAGCAGCAGCACACACTGTCCCAACATGAACCATATCTGTGGTCTCCACACAGATGAAGACCAGCTCTGAAGATTTGTTCAGTGATTCAGACACGTCTGAAGTTAAGCTTATTGGCTGCTGTTTCTGCAGGTTGGAGACATAATTGACCAATCAGAGCTTGCTATGCAGAATTCAGACTGAGGAAGTCATCATTAGCTAGCTACAGAACTACACCTGGGAAAACATGCAACACAGAAACAGAGCAGACCCCATGTTGGAAATTTGTCTGCGACAGTAACATCTTTTGAGATGTGGTTTGGTGGAAGGCTGGCAAATTCTGCATGTTTAACCCTGGGCCCTGTTTCCACACATTTAAGGACCGAAATGACTTGTAGGTACGAACCTGCTGCAGACAGACTGAGGCTCTTACAGGTGTCTGACAGCATCATGGAAAGGATCCCTCTGAGGGACTCCCGCTGACTCCCCCTACAGGAAACTGAAGTCTTGCAAATCTGGCGAGAGGTCAGTTGTTGCAGTAAGATGCCGGTGGAACCGAGGGAGCGGAGTGTGTACGTAGAGAAGCTGCTAGAAACACGAGTCCTAACCTTACTCCAACACAACAAACTCCTCTCCACCTCACGTGATTTCAGAGCGAGGCTTCAGTTTCCTGTTAAAAACAAAGGGGGTCAGCGGGAGTCCATCGTAGGGATCCTTTCCATGATGCTGTCAGACACCTGGTGTAACAGTCTGAGCCTCTCTGTGTTTTTTGTGCCCTGAAGGAAAATGCTGTGGCTGCCTGCTGAAGCATCTGCTGCACAGATTCAAACCTTTTCGTTTTAGCTTTCAACACCAACATGTGTGGGAACAGGACCCAGGTTTAGACATACAGGAGCTACCATTTAAGAACAAAACACCAGCCCATTCAGCACCATGGACCGGGCCAACAGCCACTGAACTCATACCGGCAGAGAGGGAAATCCAGCTGTCTGTCAGAAGGGTGGATGGATTGGTCTTTCACCCAGGAGACATGTGTCCCGTGTGAAACCAAAAGTCAACATTGATTTCTTATTTTAACCCGACCATGATGTTTGAGCCGTCTGAGAGGTAACATGAAGAAGCTTTATAGTCTCCGCACTGTTAATGGAGGAATCACACGTTAAAGTAATCCTGTTTGCTGCAGCTGCATCAGAGTGAGATGGTAGTTTGAATTTGTTTGACCTTGGTTGTGTGACAGAGTGACTGCCTAACTGAAATATTTCCTTACAGCCTTCATGAACAAACTTTTATTTGACCTTTTCATTTTGCTTTATCATCGTCACTGTAGCACTTTTGTTTTTGTAGAGTTACTGGCACATGTGCACTACACGCAGGCCGATGCGCCCTCGCGGTGGCTAAAGACTGACCATATCATTTCATTCCAGTACGGACATACAGAAGCATTTCTAACCACTGCAGCGGTCTGCACGCTCATTAGCGTTCGTTTTGCACTGTGATATGTTGTAGGATTTAGTGAGCTCAGTGTTAGCATGCGTCAGGGCTGAGAGGACGTGCGTCTGACGCTCTCAGGTTTCTCATGTAAGAAGGAATTTGGACTGAATTTAATAATTCACATTAATCCTCAGTTATCAGTTTCATCAACAGCAGGAGAGTCTCTCTCTGTCATTTTTTTCTCATTCCTAAAAGGGACTAAAAATGGGAGTTGGAGCGAAGGCAAGTAACAGGAAGTGGAACTGTGCTTTTATTGATGGACATGGAGTCCACTGTCTGTCAGGTTTATAACAGATTATAACAAACCACGATGGCACATATATGTACATTCCTTATTTGTTTCTTGTCTCTGCTTTATGTTTTATTTAAGAGATTATTTTTTATACCGTTTTATTGTTATGATTTGCTGCTTGTGAATAATTCACTGCATTTCTAAATGGACCGAGGCGGTCCTCAATAAAAGTATTGTTAATAATGTAGGCATTGCTTTGTTTTAAAATGATTATTTTATCTTCTCCCATCTAAACTCCACACATGACGAGGCAGGTGGCGTGCAGGAGCAGTGTGCAGGAACATGTCCTGCTGTGAAGCCACACCCGTCTAAATACTTTGTTTCATCTGACTTCTGTGGAGATTTAGCCGGCGCTCTGCGCTTCCTTGTTTCAGATGCAGAGAACTGGTGCAACAAGCTGCAGCGGTGGAACAAAGAGCAGAGAGACCTCTGTCTTGTGCCTTTATGATTGTTCAAATAAAGGTCCCTCTGTTCAATCACACAAAGCATCTGCATCTTTATTTGTATAGACTCAGATGAGGCTGAACGTGCTGATTCTGCTGTCTGTTCACTAGAGCTGAAAGTTCAATCATTGATTTCACGGTCAGAAATAAGCAGAAGCCACGAAAATAATCATATGAATCAACATGGACAGTAATCGTTGTTTACAGTGTTCGAACTGTAAAAAAGACAGTAAGCGTATTAATATTAAATACAGGTTATTTTTATGTGTGATGTTGGCGGACTGTATTCTCCCACAATGCAGTGCACACGAGATGGAGGAGCAGCTCACAGCTGGTTGGTGACAGCAGCAGAAAATAAGCAGCTTTAACATTTAGTTTTGCTGCAGTGGAAAGCTGTGGTCTCAAGGTCTTAGGTGCCTCAAGGGGCGGTAACCCTCGAACACCGTGGTGGACACCGGT
>JAPMOB010094974.1:0-10966 GCA_029875015.1 Lepomis gibbosus
GTGTCTTTCTTTCTTCCTAATGACCATTTCTTCTTCTTCTTCTCTGGTCATACGCCCTCTCCTCCCCATCCTTTCTGACAAAAAAAACTCTTGTCATTTGCTGCTCCGATCTCCTGTTGTCTTTGTGCCTTGTTGAGTGGGTGGTGTGGATGTCATTCAGATGACCGCCACACAGCCAGAACTCACTGTTACTGCCACTACCCACAGTGCACCACTCTGACATACCTGTTGAAATTCCTCCAGCCCAACAGCCCCGTGCTAGTTGACTGGTTTGTCAATGGGGACAAAGTCACACCCACATGCTGATTAACAGGAGCACACACAAACACACACACAGATGAAACACTAACCTCATCTTCTTCTAACACCAAAATCGATGACAAACTTGGCCGTGTACACAAACAAACACACTTACTTATCACTTAAACAAACATCATGTAGAAAATCGGCTTTGGAACAGTCGATTAAAAATGTTCCCTTCTGCGAAAGACAACACATCAGCTGCAGTGCTGAAGTCATCTCCATTCCCCATTCAACAGCAACCATTACAAATTTTGTCATGGCTGACGTAGTCCTGTAACTTTGGTAATTTAGGCTGGGCAAGACCCTTTGTCAGTGCTGGACAGTGTTGGCAAGGCTAAGGCTATTTCCTGAAAACAAAACGCACCAGTGCAGAGCTGGCATACACCTCCAAAAAGAATTGTTACAAAGGCTAGGTTGTTCATTTTTTGACCAGGTAAAGTGTTAAGATGATCAAAGTAGTCTGTGGCTTCAATAAAATGACATGCTTTTTTTCTGATACACAGCAATGCACAAGCAGTCACCCAGCCAACTATAGTTTTGTCTTTATTGTCAGAAAACTTTCTGTCCTGCTTCTTACATATAATGTGATTAGGTGCATAGGTCCTCAGTTCTATTAACTTTACTTAATTATTTCTGAAAATCCCTATCCCGTTCCTCCTATCCCGCAGTCAAATTGTTTTTATTTGTGAAGTGTAATAGTTTTCTAAGAATGGAAGGAGTGAGAGGGGGAAAAAAAACACTTGCAGTTGTCTTGACCGCTGTCTTGACCAATTATTCCAGTGGAAGTAATTAATTGAACACTTAAAACATCACTGTGTGTGATAAATGTCCTAGACGTTGCAAATGAAAGCATGTTCTTTAATGGTGCATTACGAGCCTTGTATCATCTTCTCATCAACAGCTTCTGGGTTCTTGAGCGTATCAGTGGAGCTGTGAAGCGACACAGACACATGGATAAAACACGGCACAACAATGGCTACGACACTAATTTTATATAACTACTGCCTTTGTGACATTCGAGGATCCCAAATACAAACATCCATTCATTTATCCAATGCACCGGCTCATTGTATATCCCTGTGAAACAATTTGCACAACACATCTAAATGCTCCAAAAATCGCCAGTCAGCTCAACGGCTTCCCCTTGTCCTCTGCTCCACCCCCTCCATAAAAAAAAACAAACAACACAATTAACCACCACACCATCACTGCCTATTTAATTTTGCCTCATAATCATAGGATCAGTCGCTGACAGCAATGATTGATAGTGATGGAGGGACAAAAAGAAACACTGGAGAGGACAGAGGAAGATTTGTGTTTTCTTAAGGAAGGAGAGACAGAGGCTGAGAAGGGTAGTTGACGTTTGGGGAAAGCACAGCCATTTTGGCAACCTCGCGGCATGTCAAAACAGATGACTCAACAGGATAAAAAGAAGAATTTAACGCAGCCAACCTTAATGTTGTGAAAGATGTATAGTAGGAGAGAGGCTGGGAGCAGATTTCATTCTGAGCCTGTTTGGTAATGTATAAGCATTTTCAAACAGAACAAGAGAAAGAGAAAGGGGGATAGGGCTGATGAACAAGACAGGCATTAAAAATACAGCAAAGACACAAACACAGGACAGATGAGCAGAGGTAAGCCTCTCCTCATATCTCTATCCACCCATTTCACTTTGAACCTGTGTCATATTTCTCCTTTCCTGTCATTGTCTTTCATCTTCTTTTTCTCCTCTTTCCTGCTCATCTATTCTGTCTATTTTTTCAAAGGAATATGGTCCCAATTCCCAATAAAAAACATCACCAAGGAGATTACCAGCATGTTCACTTTGTGCTTTGAATTCACCACCACTTCACTCCACTTCACTTGTTCTGATTCATTCTTTGTCTCATCTTTATATTCTCTCCACAGCTTTTCTTTTCTTTCCCCTTTCTTTCTGTTTGCTCTTTAATTTGCATAGTATACTGTACATTCTCGCTCAATATGGCAATTGTTAACATGTTGCTGCATACAAATGATGTGGTCTCATCACAGGTCCAATCAGGAAATGCTGTTTTCACCTGTAGTTGTAGCATGTTGAGTGTTAGAAATCAAAAAATGTTGCAACACTGAGGTGACTTGCATCATTCTCTAAAACTGAATCAGTGTAGTCTCTCATATGTCGTGTTGAGTAGAAAGGGAATGACCATATAATACAAAAACTCCAAACAATCAAAACTGCTTCTTTTCTGCAGTCTTTCACTTTGGTAACCCTCTCTCCAATGTCTTATCTCACCCTAGACCATCCTTCCATTATTTCCTCTCCATGTTTTTCTGCTTTCATGTGTTTTCCCTTTTCTCTTTTAATAACATCCGCCTCTTTATCTGGCTCTTTTTACATTGTCTCTATCATCTATGTTCTTCCTGTTCTTTAATGCGTGCCTTTTTAAGTTCTCCTGAATCTGCATCAATCCTAAGGAAAAACTCGATCAACAAACAAGACCCTGCCAGAGTCATGTTTCTGTGACCCTTCCTTAATTGGTCCCGACAATGCACTATGGCTAATCTATTGCTGAGATCAATCTGACAGTGACACTGACTAACAGCTTAAATAATTGTGATTAATTCATCTACAGTGGACAGCTTTATAATGAGGACAATATATGTCGTGCTATTAGATTTGCATTTTAAATTTCCTGCTGGTGTTAACATACTACTAGTCACTTTACACTGGAATATAGTACATTTTCAAGTATGTGTGTATATATATATATAATTTTTTTTGCTAGTTAGACAGTGTGCAGGAGTTTTCTTTGCAACATTTGACCTACTTGTCATTCGTTATAGAGGTGCAAAGTAATTAACTGATTCAAATGAACATGTTAAACAAATGAGATGCACTGCATTAATAGAACAACTGTCGCTCTTTTGGAAGCTAAGTTTATTTATTTACTTTGGACAAAGCCAATCTAGCTGTTTTGATCTCCTTTCAGTCTAAATGCTAAATAAACTAGAGTAAAAATCACCTGACCAGTTTTGTACTTAACCCAAATGTGAGACTGATACATCTCAAATAAGAAAGAAAATGAGTATCTAGGTGAACTACTTTTTTCAATAACTGCTGGTTAGCTGGACAAAAGTTAAAAAGTAAACAGGAGTCTTTTTCTCTTGCTGTGTTCATAGAGGTAAGAAAGTATGACAATAACCTTCAAAGTCTTCAAGGAAATTCATATACACACACACACACACACACACACACACACACACACAAACACACAACCACACACATTCACACTTTGGAGGTGTGCCAAGTAGGAATAATGAGTATGTACACTGTATTTGGCTGCTGGGGAATGATCAAACATGGAGGAGAGCAGACTCTAAAATTCTCCCAAAAATTTACTTAGTTTTGATAACTTTCATAAATGCAATTAATGAGTTAAAGACTGGCTGCTGGATCTGATTTTGCTCAGAGTTGATGGATTCAAGGTTATTTTTGCGCATGTTCACTGCAACGTACTTTGGATAGCAGCGTCCATCAAAGGGGTTTGCCAATTAAATGTGTGTGCATGCAATTACACTTCCACACAGTGACAGACGCACACACACACACACACACACACTTAATATAAACAGTGAAGCCACAAGACATGGATTAATGAAGACTGAGCCAAACGGGGTACATTAATATGAGTGGGAAATTATAAAATAAAATGGATTTGTGCAAATTACCATTAAGCCACTTTATATCTGTACACAGCATTTTGTTTTGTGTCTTCACTCATTAAGTTAAAATACGTGCATAAATTATTTCCTTTTTGTTATTAGTCCTGTATGGGTTTTTCTTTTTTTCCCCCCCGCATAAATCACTGTGATATGGTTGCAGGCCAATTAGGGCTGCTGCCTGGGGTGGGAGTTGGCATGGAAACCCCACAAGACAGGCCAAGGTGTTAGTGGGGGGCAGGATATGGTGGGTGATCAGAATATAAATACCGCAGCGTAGGAAAACAACAACAAAAACATAAACCTAAACAGAGTCAAAAAGCATATGGCAGCCCTTGCAGTGCGGAGTAGGTGGGACACATGCAGGGGATCAGGACAGACTTTGGAGGTGGAACCAGAAGAAATTTTAAGACCCCTCCCGCCCCCTTGAACAACATAATAGCTGTCTGAACCATAGGGAATTTGTTTCTCAAGCAAAAATAATACGCTGCCAAATTAATATTATCATATTTCATTATATGATGCATTAGTTTATTATGGGATGTTCATCTGTTAGGTTCATCTGTTAGGTTCATCACCTAAAATTATCTCTTGCCTGGTCTGTTCTGTTTTGGTCAATTAAGACAATGTTATTTCTTTTTGACGGCTACCTGCCAATACTACAATTCTTTTGGTAATGGCCAGTCAATCAAAGTTATAGATTCCTGTTTTTCTCTTTAAAGGATAATTTTGGTATTTTTAAACCTTGGACCCGTTTTCACCTAATTTGGAGTGGAAATGACTAGGAGGTACAAAAAGTTTTAGAATCCATGCTGCAACTGCGCAACACTGTGGCCCTCAAAATGATGTCCACAAAAGTGCTTCTTTTTGCTACAGACAGGCTTAGACTGTTAAACAAGGTGTCTAACAAAACCATGTAAAGGATCCCTAGGTTTGACTCCTGGTAAAACCCTTTGTTTTTAACAAGAAACTAAAGTCTCACTCTAAAATCTCGTGAGGGGCAAGAGAACAGTGGAAACCTGAGTCAGAGTTGGAGAATGGAGATTGTTGTGTAGGAGTAATATTAATATAATAATATTAATAGTAATATTATATAAAGTATTGCTAGCAGTTCCTCTTTGTACACAGCAAACTCCTCTCCCTCGTTTTTACCGGCGTTTCCTGCAATAACTGGCTATTGACAAAATTTCAGAGATTGTGCATGTAATAGGTTTGCAAAGGGAAAACGCCCAAAGTCCGCCCCAAAGGCAGTTAAAATCTCCCACAGAAAAAACATCTCCTGAAATGACTGAAAACAGCTCGATTGAAGTCCAGCCTTTATTTCTGTAAAATATCTGTGTCATTTTGTAACACGCGTCATGATGCTCGTCTAGCGGCTATTGAGGCACGCCCCCAAAAACACCAGTGGAGAAACACACTGAGCTGCAGCACACACACTTACAAGATGTCCACCCACTGCCTTCCCTCTCACCCTTCCTACCAAAGTTAGGCAGTCAATGGACATAAAGTTGTTACTGTGATGTAGAGAAAGTGCAGAGAAAACCTTACATATGAAACAAATTAATAACTTAGCACTCTTAGCACTCTTGCTCCAGTCTAGCTTGCAAAGCTGGTTCAGGAATATACAGCTGAACTGAAGCTGTGGTTGCTTGTCAGGACCCGTCCCACTCAGCTTCTGATAGGCTAGCAGTCCTTAACAAGGTACTGCGCATGTGCAACTCCCAACAAAGATCAAATTGAAGTGAGATGCCTCACTCAGTAGCTAAAACATTTAACACACGGTGAAAGAGGTGCTGCAGCAATGTGCAATATGAAAATATGGTGTTTTTTTGAAAGTTAAACCATGTAAACTGGCTCTGGTACAACCCCTAAATAGAATTATAAACCTGAAAATGAGCATAATATGACCACTTTAATTTAATTTAAATAGTAGCCCATGTGAAGTATGTTTTCTTCACTAAAAAGTTTTAATAAAGAAGCTTCTTTTGAAAGGTCCTGCAGAGAACACATGACATAAAGAGCCAGCAAGAGATAAACACACAAAAAAGAACAATACAGATGTTCCAGTTGAGCCGGGGTCTGTTGGATGTGTACTTTTATCCACAATTGTATACTTTTTGCATTTTGGTTTCATACCCAGAGTGTGGCTCTCCCGCTGGTGCATAGCCGACAGGACAGCAAGGCAATCAGAGGCCTGCTGGGTTGCTTAGGGAGCTTCTGTGAAAGACTTTAATGATGTGGCAACATTGTAAGGACAGGCATCAATTGACCAAACGTGGGCAACAGCAATGAGCACAGCACCGTCTCAGTGGGACAGTAAGAGACTTGACAGATAATGATGGGCTTTTTTGGCTGTCTTTCCTTTATTTGTGTTTCTTTTTCATATCTGAGTTGTCAACATGCCCATTTGTATTTCCCTTTTAAGATTTTTAGCTCCCTCTCTCATCCAGGCTGACTTGATCAACATAGTGGTCCATTAATATGGGTGAGAGATTGCCTTAATATCTGGATGACTAAAAAGCTTGTCATCTGAAGAAAGTTAAACATAGTAATTCTGCAAAGTAGTAGTTAGAGTTTCTGAACTTTTAAATTAATTTTAGCTTTTGTTTTTGATGAATAATACTGGATTAAAGGATCATCAAAATGATAAAAGAGATAGCAAAGCAGTAAATGAAAACTGATCATTTCCCTCTAACATTCTATAGCCACACAAGGCCAGTAAATATTTTTACTTGCATGTGCAATTGAGGGCTCTTTCAGTTGCCATGTTTCCTGAAAACAAAATTATCATTGTCTGTTTACATTGTATTTCCCAAGTCAATAACTGAGGTTGTGGGCTTGTACTACTAAGCAGGATTTAAGGTTAGGAAGTTATGTCCACTTTCTGTTGTACAGTTACACCTGCATGAACCAAGAATGCACATGCACACTCACAAACCTCAACACACACTCACCCTGGGCATCATTTTCATATGGTTGTTTGGATGCAGTCATGATGCTTCATTTGCATAATACTCATTTAATAGTATGTTGTTTGCTGATTGGCCAGAGTGCCCTGCTGCCTGTTTAATCATTCATCTGGATGACCTGCGCTTAATGGGGTTGGCCCACCCAATAATACGCTTCACTTCTCGCAATGGCGGCCTGCACCCGTTATCCAATCAGTGAACTGGTTGTGAGTCAGTTTCACTAACTAGTGACATATGGAAGATGTGTTCCAATCATTTAAACCATCATCACTCAACATGAGGGATCTGTAAAAGCAAGATAGAGTGCAGAACACAAGTGAGCACTTTTAACCAACAGGTGCAGGCTTTTTATACATCTTTGCGTGGCTTTCCAAATTTACTGACAGACACACACAAGTGCTGTGTTTAGTCCTAACACGAACATTTTATATGATTTAAACCAGCAGATCAGTTGGTATTGCAGCAGTTATATTCTCTTTAGCTGTTTACTGCAGGCAATATCTGGAAATAAAAAGACTTTACATAACCAGTTATTTCAGCTAAGCAATATGCACTGTCTGAAGATTCATTCCAGCCTTGCCATGAATTCCAATGAAACACATGTCATGAGTGTGACATCAGTTGCTGTGGCAACTCATGTGGTAACCAGGCAGCTAATAAGACATAATCCTGTTCCCCCTGTTTCTTTATTGTTATGCTTTCATACTACTTTAAGAAAATGTTTCAGTTAGTACACTTGCGTCAATAACCATTATTTAAAAGCCATTACAACCTGGAGGAAACTGTTTGCTGCGATTATGGGGGCCCTCATTGCAGCCAACAGTTGTTATTTGCCATTCCATTTTACCCATAATCACAAACAATGATGAAGATGTATTTATTACCAGACTGCTTTTTTAATCACGTATTCTTGAAGAGTCCATTTCAGATTACCCACTGCTGAGATCTTTTGAGTCAGTGTAGTGCACAACACATTGGGTTCGGACATTTTAACATGTAATATGTTATATTAAATCACAAGTTCAATTAGATACTCTGTCTTTACGAAGGACAGACAAGACTGATGCTTCTATATAATATGATATAAAAATGAAGGCCAGTTTACAGCCTTGTAATGTCAACTTAGGTTTTACTCTTTCTGCTACTCCATTATGTCGCGGATTTCATACATCACCAGTTGCTGATGGAGAGAAGTTTAATTCAACATCTCGGCATATAACACCGGAAAGATTCAATTTCCCCCTCAAGCTTTTTCAATAAACGTATATATTGATAAATTATACTCAGATAGCACCTTTAATATCACCCTGGACAGCTCCAATTTTATGTAAGAGTCAGTAAATTTTTGTGAAGGATTTGGTTGAGTTTGTGAGATCAACAGAAAAGTTTTGTTGGGGTGAAATTGGAACCGCGCTATCATGAATGGCCTTAATCCACTAGTCCTCTTAGGGCAGCCACAAAACGAATAATTCATGGTGGATTCACTGACTACTACTACATCTCTGAACAGCAGCACAGGTGTCCCATTAATCCTATGGTTTAATTCTGCTTGGAGTTAATTATACTTAGTTCCTGGATTAATTTGTTTTGTTTTGGTCAAGCAGGAGCAAATTAACTGCATGCGGTTTTACCTTGTTTTTGTTTATTCCTTTTGTTTCAAAGTCACACTGAAAATTGTATGTAGTTTAGCAAAAGGTTACACACCTGCTGAGTTGATGTTAACAACAAGAATAATTAGCTGTTCATCTGTAACAAGTGGTTCCAGCTGAGAGCTGCATTTTAAACATGACTAAATATAATTTTGTCAAGGTATGACAATTTATAGCAAATTGTTATACAGTTAAATATAACAGAATCTAACTTCCTCTCAACAAACACACGTGAACATTAGGTCAAAATGTTCAATGCATGAAGAGGAGGTTGGGGTGATTAAGTTGGGGTGAAGCTGCAGGAGCAAGTAACAATGGCAGCGGGGCATCAGTAGAGATGTCGCCCTGTACACTTCTATGAAAATGATTTGATGTTACTAGTCAGCCAATCAGATGATGTATGAGCCACTAATGATGAAGCATAAATAAAACAGCTGATAGCCTATCAGCTTATAACAAGAATATTCAAAAGTGAAGGAGAAGAGGCAGAGACATTCTGACTATGTAAGTCTCTAAGTTATTTAGAAATGCATGTGATCAAAAAAGATAGTACAAAGATTAAAATGAGGCTTTGGTTTGTTCTTAACTCAAAGTAGACTGAAACAGTAATGTAATTAGACTGAAATGTTGTACAGTTAAACTAATTCACCTCAGACCTTAGACTATCAATAATTGGTTATAATTAAATATATTGGATCTGCTTCTAAGGGGAAAAAAATGATTGGTATCATGTATTTAGCAATAGCTGCAGGCTGTTACTGATAACATTTTCCACTTTAGGTTGACTACTTCTACATGTCACTATAATGCATTCATTATTATTTATGTTTCATTGGTCTGCTGTGTGACAATGCATTGCATTATATTGCATCACACTGCTGCCCTCTTGCTCTGCAGAGCCACAGAGTCCTTGACAACATGCTGGGTAAACACTGCTGTCACCCACCCAGTGTGGCTTCACATCTGAGCAAACACATGTTACTCGAAGACAGGGACAGTCAATCGCAGAATCTCTTTTCTCTTCTAGACTTTTCTGCTGCACTGCATCACACTTCAAGAAAATGCAGGCCAGCAGAGAGTGTGCAGAAGGTGAGAATTCTGCCTTTGACCATCTCAAAAAAACAGAACCATAAAAGCACCCAAAATAACAAGAAGTATCAGTGAACCAACTGTTCTATTCTTGTATACCACTTCCTACCGCAGCTTTCCCTTCCTGTTCATACACACACATTCTCAACTTGCATCATTTTTTGTCTAACACAAGGACACACAGGTACACCTGCACACACATACACCAACATGCCAGCTCAGATGTGCTACCTGAGGACACAGAGGAGAGCATCAAGGAAAAAGCAGAAGGCCCTCACCAGGGCCATTTGTTTTATGTGTGTGTTTGGTCTTTGTGTCAGTGTCCACTAGTGTGTGTACTTATGCTCATTGTAAGTCATCTTAAATGAAAGCATCAGCTAAATGTAAATGTGATATATGTATTTGTGTCTGTAGGCATGTGTGTAGAGTGCAGGTCAAACTGGGCCCCAGGGGAACGTGTCAGCACATGTCCTGCTGATGAGCCTCTGTGTATGTGTATGTGTGCATGCATGGGATTGTCAAGTGTGTGTATTTAGAGGCAGTGCATGTGCTAACTGGTAAACAATAACGCTTAGTACTGTTGGCAGTGATGGTGTGAGCTGCTTAAAGATATGCAACTAGAATGTGAATGGCACAGTTACACATTTTAAACATGTGTTTTTCAGTCCCTCTGGAGTTTAAACACCTGTCCTTAGCGGTGAAAGTGATACAGCAGGAGAGTCTTTAAATCGGTCATAATAGCTGACACTGTCTTGTTTCCGAGACTGTACTAATAAAGCTCAACATGGTGCGACTGAAGCTGTGTCCCAATTCCATACTACATAATAATCCTAAGCTGGTCTTGAGTATCTAGTGTGTTCATACTGGAAAAGTGACATTGTTAGTATGTTTCTTCCTTGTATACTACCTGCAGAAATTATGAATGTGTAGGTCTCAATTGAAATCCTTGTAACTGCTGCAGTCCCCTGCTAAAGTGCCATCTACAAACTTTTCGGGGCCACCTTTCGAGCCTAAATGTGATAAATATTTGGTATTCAAAATACATATTTCAGGTGGAGGATTTCTTTGATGTGTCTGTGGTTGTTCAGAATTTACTTGGGGCATGTTTTTGGGACTAAATGCATGCAAACGAGATCCATAGATAGATTAAAAAAATCAAAATATTGCTGCACTTTGGTTGATTTTGTGTGTGTGTGTGTGTGTGTGTGTGTGTGTGTGTGTGTGTGTGTGTGTGTGTGTGTGTGTGTGTGTGTGTGT
>JAPMOB010095071.1:0-10181 GCA_029875015.1 Lepomis gibbosus
TTGGGGGCTTCTCTGGGCCCCCTCTTAGTCATGGGCCCCAAGAATCGTCATCCTTTACCCCCCCTTTACGGCGCCCCAGCTGCTGCGCACTAAAAATGATTGGGGACTTGTACAACCTGAAATTGAAACATTAATCTGATTTGAAGAATGGGAAGCCTTTTTATGCATCAATCATAAAGCACATTTCGCTCAGTGCTCAGAAAGTACTGAGGTTCAATACTAAACCTACTCAAGAGGAACTTACGCTGAGGCTGTGCACAAGGGGCGGGGACAGCCAGGAGCCCAGAAAGAGAGAGGCGCTCTGAGAAGACTGAGCTTGACACGCTGCCAGCACCACGCACTGATGCTGTACATCCTCTCCTGTCAGAAAAAAAACCAGAAGCTGAGTTTGGTGCTTTGGGCTGTGCTAGTCCTTAGGAACAACAAGCACATGTGCGAGAACTCCTACCGAAGCCGAGCCTCATCAGAGGAGACAGGACAGCGCTCCAGTTGATGGGTGGGTACTGGAAACTGGCTCCAACTGATGCCAAGGGGGTCAGAGCAGTCTTAACCAGAGATACATGGGCAAACTCTGGACCTGGTCCACAGGAAGAGAGGATATTCTCAAAAGTAAGAGTGCGCGTGAAATACTAACATATGTGGGCCATTTGTATACAAACTGTTTGTTATTACATTTTATGTTTAAATTTGTGGTGTGTTGTTGCGGGAAGTTATAAACCGGGAATTTAAGGGGGTTTATGGTGAGAAGAGATTCTACTGATGCGGAGACGCTTGGTTTAACTGAAGCAGTCAACCGACCTTTCTTTCCTGCCTCTGTGATGAAGTCAATGATGGATCTGATGACACTTTTCTCTGGGAGGTAACTGAAATCTTGAGGAACTGAGAAGATGACAGGAGAGAAAGAGATTTTACATCAAACAGCTCCCCATTTTCTAGACAGACACCCAAATTTCGGCTCCATTTCATTCTGTCGTGGTAACATGGGGGTTCACACTGGTACTGCTTCCTTCATTTGGCGCTGCTTTATCTACCTGCTGTGTGACTGTGGCTGGTGGACATGTGGGCCAAATGCAAGTGACCCACCAAACAAGCACTGTTGGACTGCAACCCGATGGCTCCTGAGAATGTTACGATCTGCAAAAGAGAGCCCATATCTGTGAATAGCAAAGAACAGCTCAATGTGCTCGGAACTAACAAAAACAAATATAAGCTTGACTGCAAATGGGATGGCAGTGTGCAGCATTTGGTGTAAGGGTTCGCACAAGAAGAAAAGCAACAGAAGCCTCTGAATCACTGGAGTTTATCTTGAGTAACACATATCCAGCCTATCTGGGGACTCGCTATCTTGTATCAAAAAGTCCCAGAAAGAGGGTGGCACTAGAGGACAGCCCGTCCAAAGTAGAAAAGCTGGAATATTTCGTGGATACTGGGACTGTTGGCCTGAAGGTGGCCAAGTTTTAGCAAAAGTAGACAAGAAGCGTCTGTAAATTCTCACTACATCTCTTGGTATTTAGCAGGAATAATATTGGGAAGTCACATTTTCACCATTGACAAAACGGTCGTGAGAATAAAATGTGCCTACATACCTGCGTGATGGCTCGAATGACCTCGTTCAACCTGCTCTGCTGCTGGGAGGAAAGCTCCAACTCACTGGATAGCTGTACCAGAGGACAAAAAGCTGAATGAAAGCTGAACCAAAGGTTACAGAAACATCCGTGGTCTCATTAGAGCAAAAATGTCATATTAAAGCCGGAGTGTGGGACTTTTACATAGAAATGAACATCAGTTACATTTAAAGGTCTCGCCAAAGGAGTTCACACAGTGCTGATTAAAGCCTCCCACCACCAGGTAAACCTCTCTGTATCCGCAGTATAACAGTGGTGTCACAGTAACCATAAGACTGCTGTGAAGTAAATGCTGAGACTGAGGCGGACCCCTGCTGACGCTTTAGCTCCATTATTTTGCTACAATTTATGACAAATACATGTTGGAACAAACCTTTTTCATCTGGCATTCAAGATTACAACAATTACATTTTGTGTCTACAGAAGTTTTAGGATGTCAAATCTAACCACAGCTCACCAGTGAAATAGCACGGATAAGAGTTTCAGCTGGGTTGGACCCTAGGAAGACCTGGAGCCACTTTGTGGATGCTAATGGAGAGCCAAATAAAGAATATAAAAAGAATAAAGCTTAAGCCTAAAGTGAAAAAAAAATGAAAAACAAAAACAAAAAAAAAACTTTGTAAACTTTTTTGCAGATGACTTTAACCTAAAAGTAGATCCATCTTCACTACCCTTTAGCCCTAACCATTGTGTACATTGTGCAAAGACATGAGTGGATTTCTCACCTGAATGAGGTAACTCTCAGATCCTACTAAAGCCACCAGGCCGTTGACGGCAGCCAGTCGCTGCATAGTGGGACAACCCTGAAACACAAAGCTGAACACTCGACACAGAAACAGACTTTCAGATACAACGGATTGGTAACACATTTAAATCATATTTCATACAGGTTCTTTCTGAGTGGAGTTTACATGCTCTCCCTCGGTCTGTGTGGGTTTCCTCCAACAGCCAAAACCATAATGTGACTGTGAACGTGTCTTCTCCCTGCAATCCTGCCCTAATGAGTTAGGCCGGTTCATCCCATCATTTATTTTAGGCAAAATACAAGCATGGTGTGGAGCTATGATAGCTAGATGAATAAAGGTAATTTGGTTGATGCATTTATATTAAATGTACTTAACTTTTCTGACGCTTTCATCAAAGCGACTTACAATTGCTGGATATGTCAGAGGCGGCAACAAAGGCAGGTGTCTTATCCACTGCGCCATCACCACACTAATAAGTACAGCTGCAAGGGGGAAAGACAATGTAGATGAAGTACCTCAGCCAGTAAGATCTTGATCCAAGCAGCCTGCAGACGAGGATGGATGTCCTCTGCTTTACCGTGGCCGGACATCGACAGGCCGTGGACCACCAGCCCTAGAGCCAGGGAGAAGCCTGGAGTCTAAAGAGAAACGTTACAAAAGCGTGGAAGACGGGGATTAGACTAGAGAGAATGCCTCAAACTTACTAAATCAAACGTGACAGACAGTTTTCTTTCTTTAAAACCAGTGTGGCTCAACAAGGTCCAGCTTTTTCCTGGTAGTCTCCGGACATTTTTCAAGACGTGGGTGTGGCATTCATGAAGGAGCTGCTAAACTCCCCTGAAATAATTCACTGACAAGAGTCTCTTTCCTGCTGACCTGCTGGCTCTCCTCAGTCAGGGCGCGCAGAGTGTTCATGACCTCCTCAGCCTTGGCAGCATCTATAAGGCCTCCGCTGAAGGCTGAGACACCCACACATGCCACAGAGTAGGCCAGGACCTGCACAGGTGGACATGTACAAAGACAAATGCAAATCATTTTCTCATTAACATTTCAAGATTTTGCTTTTTTTGTTGTACCCCCCCTTACCCTCAGCCCGTGTGGTCTATCTATCAAACACGTGCATCCACATTAACTAGTGAGGACTTTAACGCAAAATGCTAATGTTTAGCGGCTGCATTTTAATGCGGCCTATAAAAGCTACTGTCAGTGGAGTAACGGAAATTTCTGCACATTCGAAAACATGCTGACTAATTGATGCATTCACAGAGGCTGAAACAGGCTCACATTTAGTGTTCATGTCCGACTGTAACATTCCCTGCTGTCATATTCCAGAGAAGCTCTCCTATACTCTATACAAGCATTCCCAAAGTGTGACGGTGCTTTGTATATGTTCGACTAGTTATTTCAAATTAATCATCAAAACAGAAAAAAAACAGAAAAAAAATTACCCAGAATACCAAGAACTAGAACCAGAGGAATATAATTTTTTTCAACAACAACAGAACAAATGTTCAATAAATATTTGATTTTATTCACTTGATTTATACATGAATTAGGACTAAGATTTTGACTGAAAAACCTTTTACTTAATTTTACTCGTGCATATTTGTTGACAAAGATTTTATCAGAATTGTTTTGATTGTTCTACCTCAGATCTGTGAAGTGATTCACTGTTTGGCCTTCAGGCGTTGACCATAAAGAAAAGTTTAAACCACAATTAACCATCAGGTTTCTTCAAATTTCACTCAGGAGTAAAAATCTGCCTTTCATAAAAGAAATACCGATTTGATACTTATCGTGATAATTATCGATATCGAAAGATCTGAAACTTTTCACAGTGATAACATTTTTGGCCGTATTGTCCAGCCCTAAAGGCAAGTCAGCGTGACAGGACACATTTCTCCAAAGACCCCAGCAAATATTTCTGAGACCTCTAAATCTGGATCATAGAAAAACCGCTGTGTACGGCGGGTTTGTACCTCCTGCTGCATGCGGCCCTGCCCGTTGCTGTCTTGCAGGTTGGACAGTAGTTTGTCTAGTGTTTGGGTGACGTGGACATGTTGGTCCGTCTGTCCAGTACCACAGAGAGCTGTGAGCACCAGACCCAGACCTAACATACAGCCAGTACTGAGGGACAGGACAGAAGAGGAGGGGGTCAGGACCAACAGAGCTGGCACTGATTGTGTAATTGTACTGTAAACGAGCTGCGTTACTTCTTCTATAGAAAGAAATTACACAATAGTGACGGAAATTCACTAAACTTCAAAATCATTTTTTTATCACAATTGTGACTCACATGCTCACGAACCACCAATTGGGAACCACTGCTCTAAACCATTTAGTATATATTGTTCCCTTACTGGTAAGTACTTCACATCCTGTCTACTCAGCACTAACTTGTATTCCAGGTTGGGGTTGAATGCGCAACTTTCTAGGGCATCCAGGGAGCTGAGGAGGACATCGGTGTCCTTCTGAACTGAGACATCACTGAATAACAGAGAGAGACAGACAGGTGGAAACCACGGACTATCAGCTTAACAACAAATGTTGGGTTACAGTGTCTGAGTCATTACTGCGGACGCACAGACTCTACCTGAGGTGCTGGTTGTGCAGACTGGACAGCACCATGCCCAGCGCGAGGCCGGAGTGGAACTGAACGGCCTGGGAGTCGTCGGCGTTGGGGGAACCCGGCAAGCCGGCCTGCAGCGCTGACAGGACCTGGACCAGCCCGTCCCTCTGCCACACCACTAGCACCGGGACCAGCAGCGACAACGACAGGCTGGCACAGGAGCGAGCTATGGCACTCGCCGTGTTCTCTCCTGAGTAGGAACGCTGAGAGGGAAGGAGAAGGGTGATTGGCTCGGTAGCCTGACAAAGCCAGCCAAAGAGAGCAGCATTCACACAATAACCCAGACATTATCAGTCAGAGAGGAGAAGGTAGTTCTGTGTTGTGTTTAAGGGTTGAAATGACATTCTAAGTGCAGCACAGTTAGAAAACTGACACCTGCTGGAGTTTAACACTCATTACATGTAATTTGGACACAAGCCCATTTATGCTGTCAGCCAGTTTCTAAAACGGGCAAATTATGCAGCTGCAACTTGAGAATAGTTTAAATTTGTTCAAGACCGCTCTGTGGTTGCTGTAATTATTTTTCCTCTCCATACCTGCTGTGAAGAGATCACTTCTCAAAGGAGAACTCCAATGATTTGACACATCTAAGTGTGTCCAGGTGTCGGGGTGTACTACTGCATTATGTGAAATAAGTAGTGTCTCCGGATGGAGCTTTTTTTTTTTTAAACTGTCCATCATTTGTCCGCTGGAGTACTCTTTTAATGCAATTCCAAAGTAAGAAATAATTATGCATAGTCCATAGTAAGTCCCTTTACGCACACATTTCAACCTTTTTTTTTTGACATTACAAAGCCCTCCTCATCTCAAGATAGATAACAACTTTAGTTTCCTGTGGTTTAAAAATCTCCACCTGCACCACCACCAACGGGACAGAAAGGAGGTTTCGCATCCACTTCCAAGAAAGTCTTTTAATGTAGTACTGAACCAACCATAACTTAAATATGTATTGAGATTTCTGGAATTGAAAAAAAAAACCTTGGACCCTTGTGTGCGACACAATATTGATATAATGAATGTCACCACTGTACCTGATTGAAATTTTCCAAAGTAAAAATCGTTGCCTAGAATGCACCATTATCAGTGAAGTGAGCAGCTGTGTGTAGAATGAAACACAAGCTTGAAGGGCTAGAAACTTATTATTATTTTCATTACCGATCAATGTGCCCGTTATTTTCTCAATTAATGGATTAATCATTCTGGTCTATATAATGTTGGAAAACAGGGCAACATCCCCATCACCCCATACCAGCAGTAAATGTGCTGGATGAATCAGTGGTTTCATGTGAAGTGATACTGAAATAATAAAAAAAAGATGTAGTCAATATAGTGTTGACTTGTAATTTGATGGATACTCAATATGTGGTAGTTTGACTTTATCTACATACTGTATAAACCTAAAGAACTTAATGTAACTAACCCTTTGAGTTTACATTTATGTTCTTTGATATATACACATTTTCTGCTGTGTCCTACTTTACATTAAGCCTTGAATTCTTATTTCAAAGTAGCTATAAGGACAGACAAAGACACAAAAACATCAAGCAGATAACTCTTACAAAAAAAAAAAAAACTTACATGCAGGAACCATGGGAAAACCTGGCCTTTGGCCTTGTAGCTGCTGCTGCTGATGCTCAGCAGGGTGTTGAGAACGATGGCCAGCCAGCTGGCAGTGGGCACAAACTCTGGTCCAGCCTACAGAGACAAGTCAGCAATGAACATGTATGGAGCTTTTTCTACATTACCTGTTCCTTCCTATGCTTGTGGTCCTATTATGAACTCAATCACACGTTGTAAGACCATCCAAAGTGGACATTTTCAAGTTTTACACTGAAGTGATGGTGAATCACACAGTGCTAAGTTAAAACACAGAGTATCTCACCCCGAGGCCGCCGTCACCATCAGCAGGCAGGTTGCTCTCATATTTAGCGAGGACAGCCGCCAGGCCGCTCAGAGCCAGGATGGAGTTTCCCTGAACCACAGGACTGTCCCTTAGGAACACAAAGAAAAATACTGCTGTTAGTCCTGACACTCAGGAGGCCAGTGATCACATTTCTGATTGAACTCAATACTGTAAAGTTGTAACCTACAGGTCCCCTCAACTACTTTGCTTCCTCTTAATCTAAAACATAGAGAATCGCAAGCAGGGGGACTCACTTTGTAGCAGCTTTGATGACGTCCGCAAGCTGATCTCTGGCCCTGAGAAGAAAAAGATAGGATGAAAGAAAAAGAGACAAACAGTGATTTGAATGTCACAGCTGTATGAAAGGAGACACACACTCTCCTTTCATCCCAGACTGGTGCATCAGTCACCTGGCTGGTGTAGCTCTTGCGTTTGCTTGAGATGTATTGTGTCGAATCAGATGCGTTACTTACACACAGACACACATATACTACATACTAATACTGAAGTGTGCATATTAGCTATACAGTTGCTATGTCAGCCTGGTTGTCGTTAACTTCAGAATATATTTCAAATATAACTGAATGTTGTTTCTAGAGCAGCAAAACACATATGGACACAGAAAGATCTCCATACTCTCTTTTCAATTCAAAATAGCTTTAGCTAAATAAACATTAGCTCTCTTTTCTTTTTTTCCATACTCATCCAGACCAATTACAAAAATCTAATTGCCTATTTTTCCACACTGCGCAGGAACCCTGATATATGGACAAGGGCCAGCGTGTCTGTCTTACTGGTCAGTAGAGCTCTGGAATGGAAGTCAAGCCCAGAAGAGATGCTCCTACCGGTCTTAAAATAACATCTATCTTGGGTACATTTAGAAAAAAGTACATTGAAAGTAAAAAAATTAAGGTGTCACTATTTTGCCGAAATAGTGACAATGTCAAAATCCACTTTTTTTTCTTTCCACATAAATGTGACCCCGGTGTGTCTAAAGATCCATAACTATAAGTAAAAAACACCCTCCCCCTTTTCTTCCGCTCAGTCTGAGTAATATGTATGCAAACACGCTGCTTGAATTTGGCTCCCTTCCATGACAGTCCAGCATAAAATCTCCTCAAGTCCTTCAGCACAGTAGCCCCGCCCCCTGAACCCCTACTGAATACTCCAGTCACAGCCCCCACCTTCCAAC
The DNA here is from genome assembly GCA_029875015.1 of Lepomis gibbosus. NCBI lineage: Eukaryota > Metazoa > Chordata > Actinopteri > Centrarchiformes > Centrarchidae > Lepomis > Lepomis gibbosus. The sequence continues at coordinate 8,096 of JAPMOB010095071.1, forward strand.
ACAACACCAAGTGTCCACTCCTTTGTTGAGCCAGAGCTGGAGGCTGTTCAGTGTCTCACAGAAAGTGCTTTTAGAGTTATAAAGGAAAGGGAATTATTTTCTGGTTTTCCCTCTAATGGCTGCTCTGCTTCATCTCTGTGATTTATGAAGTCTCCTGATGGACAGATAGCTTTACTTGTTGCTAATGCTACGGTATCCGCTAGCTGCTGCTGTAACTACAAGTAAAGCTATCTGTCCATCAGCAAACTCCAAAAATCAGTTAAGGAAGAGCAGGCGGAGGACACCAGAAAATATTTTCTCCATAAAATATGATCCAATTTCACCAAAACCAGTGAATAAATATATAAAGTTGTGTTTTTGTACAGTAATCTCCACATTGATGGAGCAGCGCTGTGCCAGCTCAAGCCCCACAAAGTGCTCCATGCTTGGAAGCCAATTTTATTATTGGCTGAACCATGGAAGTACTACAAACCTCTCAATCCATCACACTGGACATTTTCCTATTGACTTGCATTGTGAAAGTAGTGGCTGTAAAAAAAGTGTATACATTTTTGGGGGCGTCAACTCCACAAAATGACTAATTTTGCTATCAGAATTTGATCCATTTAGTTCAATTAGATTTGGAAAGAATCCAGAATCATTTTACCCCGTTGAAGTTAACAGGGTGATAAATTGGAAGTGAGTGGAAACTATGCTGAGCTTTTCTTGGCTTCATGCGCCACTGAGCAGTTTTTATCTGAATGAACGGCGCCCTGCCTCCAACACTGTCTCTACTTCTCTTTATACATCCGTGTGCCAGATCGGTCCTGCCCCTCACCTTCCTGGTAGGTTGCCAACCAGAGGAAAGTGGTCTTTTAGAGAGGGAGGCCTCAGAGAGACGGGAGCTAAAACGGAGTGTTCAAATAGGTTCAGAGACAGAGTGAAAAGAGGTGCTGAAGCAATTGACAGTATGAGAAAAGTCTTTTTGAAGCCAATTCAGACGACCAATCTCAAAATGAGTATAATATGGGGCTTTAAACATTTAGGTTGCAGCATGTTTGTCCAAGTGATTCTCACCATAGCCAGGCACAGTGTTGTTTGTACTGAAGCTCCTGTGGGTTTTCTTTGCATTGTTTCTGCTGCATCTCCAAATCCGCACGTCGACCCTGAAGACATACACGAAACAAAACCGCAGAAAACCAGAGTTATCTTTACCATGCAGGGCATCCAACCCATTCTGCCAAACTCAAAGAAAGACAGAGTCTGGGGTCATACATATACTGTATGAGTTTTTGAAGAGGAAGTATGATGTGATTATAAAAGTAAAAAATAAAGCTGATTCTGATTAAAATGACCATTAAAGTTTACACTCAGCAAAAAAAGAAACGTTTAACAACTGTATTTATTTTCAGCAGACTTAACATGTGTTAATATTTGTATGAACATAACAAGATTCAACAACTAAGACACAGTGGTCCTGTGCAGGTGTTGTCACATGTGCTTTGCCACTGCTAGGACGATCAGCTGTCCTTCCTGTGTCCCTGTAGTGCTTTCTTAGGCATCTCACAGTACAGACATTGCAATTTGTTGCCATGGCAACATCAGCGGTCCTCATGCCTCCTTACAGCATATCTAAGGCACGTTTACGCAGATGAGCAGGGACCCTGGGCATCTTTCTTTTGGTGTTTTTCAGGGTCAGCAGAAAGGACTCTTTAGTGTTTATAACTGTGACCTTAATTGCAAAGTCCTCCTAGTGTCTTTTGTCATCAAGTTATGTCCCGCTCATCAAAACCGATGAGCGGGACATAATCATAATTTGCAGACTCAATTTGGGCTTCGTTTTGTTTTTAACCAGTCCATGTTTATTTGGCCTTCATTTTGTTACATCACACACACACACACACACACATTGAAATTTCATTACTACTTCCTTGTAATTGCTAAAATGTAAACCTTTTATTGGCTGCCAAGAGTATGTCATGATATGATGTCTCATGTTTACTTCTGGTGGATTCTCAATTCCTGAAACATTACATTACATTTAGCTGACGCTTTTATCCAAAGCGACTTACAATTGCTATACATGTCAGAGGTCGCACGCCTCTGG
>JAPMOB010095089.1:0-11622 GCA_029875015.1 Lepomis gibbosus
GAACCCTCAAACTCCCAGGCCTCTGGTAGAGGACCCGAGCTTGAGGATGACACATACCACCCCGCAAGGGGGGAGAGGGGGACTTTATATATATAATCTACCTTTCAATGAATTGTGATTATTCTGTTAAAAGAAACGTTAAAGTATCACAAAGACAAACCTTTGCTATTATCACGGACATAAAGTGATGTTTATTTGCACGTTGTGTCTGTCTGATCCAGATAAAAGCAGCTGTAGATGTAAAGTGACTGGACGATAGAGCTTTAACCATAGACTGTATGGCTTTAACATAAGGTGACCAGATTTCTAAAATGAAAACCAGGGACATTTTGGGTTTGGTGCGCAGTACTCCATTAAAATATTGTGTTTTAATTTATAAAAAAGGGGGGACCACTTCGGTATTATTACAATCTTTACAGTATTACTCTGGATGAAATCAGTCATCATTTTGAGGCAGAATCTACCTTTCTGTCAATAAGTAAAAGCTGTAATCACTTTCTGGCAAGTAGAATACTGCATTTATGTTGTTTTGGCCATTTGAAAGTATTTTAAGAGGTTAAAAGTACTAGCTGACTTATAATCTGTCAAATACAACCCTCATGAATATAATCAAGTCATTTCAGGGCAGAAACTACCTTTCAGTCAATAAGTAGAAGCTGCAACCACTTTCTGGTCAGTAGAATATTGCTTTACATGGTTTGTATTGGAAATTTAAAGGTATTTCAACAACTAAAAGGACTTGATTGGTTTGTACACAGCAAGTTAAATAATGTGGAGTCATAAGGATAATTGCAAAAGAGATCATGTCTTTATTTTATATACAACTCAAGGTACAAGTCATGTTATTATAAGCAACAGTCTGTTTTCCTCATATAAACAAGGATATTAGAGAAACACCTACCAAACACATAATCTATCAGCAACAACAGGCTTTAATTATTGCCTATAATCATGTAGCCTAAATGTCCAGCCTGGTTACGCTATAAACTGCAAACACTTATTTGGCCACAACTGTGATTATTGTGTTAAAAGGAAACATTAAACTATCACAAAGACAAACCTTTGCTGTTTCCACGGACATAAAGTGAAATTTGTTTGCACGTTATGTCTGTTTGATCCAGATAAAAGTCGGCCATCACTTTTCAGCACGACACCTGTGTGCTCTGCTGTCCAGTCTTTCTGGCCACGTAAAATCTGATCCAGATCCAGACGTCCCTGTTTTTGGTGGCCTGTCCCTGGAAAACGGGGACGTCTGGTCGCCCTACTGTAACATGCTGTGCTCGCTAATTTTCGGCGGACAATCACTTTTCGACAAGACACCTGTACGCTCTGCTATCCAATCTCTAAGGGCATGTAAAATCTGATTTCAGATCTGTTAACACTCCAGATAGCAGACCAACACTGAATCTACAGTGAATCAACATTAATACAGTCTATGATTAACACGCAGTTAAAAACTGGGACATTTTGGAGGACCACCAAAACCGTCCCGGGAAACAGGGACGTCTAGTCACCGTACTATATAAAGTAAATAAACATACAACGCATTAATTGCTCTTCCCTATGCTAGTGCCTCAAGGCAAAAACGTCAGTATGTTTGAATGTTACACAGACTGCCTTCGAACATGCTGAGGTTTCTTCAAAATGGTCCCATAAATCCTAATGTAATGCTAACCGGCACATCTGCATGGAGCTGTAGAGACTATGTGTACAAACATTTAGCAGAGGGTCTTTTTAATCTTTAACTTTTTAATCTTTACCAACCAGAAACACATGTGCAAAAGTGTAAGGAATGGATTAAGCAGTGTGTTTGTCTGCTCTAACATAAGCTGATTTTGCAACTTCTACATGGATCATCATTAACTTGTGAGGACGCTAGCTCTTTGACTGGGACCTGTTAGCGTTAGCTTCAGTCTGTTAGCATGTTTGGGGTGTAGTAACAGTTACTAGGCTTAGTATATTTTAAATATCCTCCTGTTTTAACATCTAATGAACAGATCTTTGATCCTTTATTCTTTGAACTTCATAACTGGAACTCTGGGGCATGATATCATTAAAAACATAAATAAAAAAGGACTGAACCAAAGATGCATGCTAGGAAGGACTTGACCAAGATTAATTAACGTGGGTCGGTACTGAGGCAATGCATCTATTTTTTTCTGTTAGACTTTGTAGTGAAGATGTGTGATGATCCCCTCCATTAGCCCTGAGTGAAGTTTTATGAAAATACATTATTTAATTATCCATTATACAGTGTAAACAATGAATTTTTAAAGGATCAGAGAAAATAAACTTGTAGGTTCTTTCATTTTTAGTTGTGCATTATGTTTATTTTACTGGTATTTTTGTTTAGATGACATGTTTGGAAATTGTGATTAAATGTGTAATTCAACTGAGAGAGTTAAGCGTAATGAAAGAAGACGGGTTGTTTTTTTTGTTTAGTTGAAGAGCCCTTCCTCTGATGCTTCATTATGACATTTTCAAATAATCATTAATCTAATTACAGAAGTTATAAGGGAATATTTATTGTACAAAGCCTACAGATAAAATACCAAAGAGTTGAACAGATTAGTCCCCACGTGCTTTCTCTATCTTGCAGGTAAAATAAAGTTGAGTCTAATCTAAAACAAAAAATTTAATCTGATCTAAAGAATTTATAAATATCAAATACGAGAGAGAGACAGGGGACCAGCAGGTAGTGAAAAACACGACTCTCCTAGATGATGTTCAACCCCTAATTGCTTGTAAACGCTTGTTTATCAGTTTTCTCGACATTTTTAAGCTTCCACCTGCCGTTACCAACGCACACAACATAGTATTTATTGTTTTAAAGGAATATAAGAGGTACAACTTCTACAAAATGGCAGTAATTTTAAAATAACAGTATATAGATGAAACATTGGGACTGCCGCAGGTCGTGGTACACTCTAGTCATCATTTTGCATATCTTACCAAAAAACTTATTTTCCAGTTACGTACTTTCCAGAATTTGTCATGGTTGTTTTTTTTCATTGCCAGATAGAAGCAAATTCCACATGCAGTGGGACTGTGTCCAGTTTGAAGCTTTCTATTACAAAGTGAGTTTTATCTCACTTGTTATTGCACCAGTACATGAACTGAAACCATTCAAATATTGCTTGTACTGCATATACTGCTAATAAATAACTTTCCTAAATAATATAAGTTGCTCTACATGGACAGCAAACTAACCATTATAATGTATCATATTACAATTTATACATTAGCAAACAATTTATATGCAGGATGTGCTTTGACACCATTAATCACACGTTTCTAGCCATCAACCATGTTTCTTTGAAATTTCTAAGTTTATGACTTTAACAACTCGGCAAATCGTGTACCATGTTTTTTCCTAGCCGGGAAATCATTTTTACGATTATTCTGACACCAGATAAATGCACAATAAGTAAAAAGGTTTCTACGGTTTCTAGAATTTTAAGCTCTGTGATTGGATGTTTCTTGCCGAAATGCACATTGGGAGTCTTAGTTAACGTAACCTCAAAGTTTTTATGTATACAAGCTTGTAGCCCACCTTCATCTTTTTCTCAAAGATATATTTTCAGTCTGTGAGAATATTGTCTATGGGAGAATTAATTTTTTTATCTGCACCTCCCACTTCTCAACTGTATGTCCCAGTATATTTACCCAGTAAATGAACAGTCCTATAATTTAATCTGGAGTGTTACTGTACAGTACAGAAACAGAAATCAGAATGATACAGCGTGACAGCTGTGTCCGGTCAGGTGAGGTAACGCTATGTTGTCAAAAAATGAAATAGAAAAGGGCACCGTCGTCATCAAGGGGTAAAGTGGCACGGCCATGGGCACCCCCTTCCCCTGCTCCACGTCCATACAAATTCATGTGTTAGATAAATTCACTGAAAATAAACACAATCCTCTAGAAATATGGTGCACTGGCCTAAATGTGCTGCAGTTTAGTCTCATACATGAATTCATCGTTATATAATATAGAGGTTTTTATATCAAACTCAGCAAATAAATGAATGCATTCTGCCTTCAAAGCACAACAGAATGTGCTTGAATGTCCTTGGGTGCTGTTGAATTAATATATCAGATCAGTGCTTGTGTGTTTGTCTGCAGGCTCACTGGCCAAACAGCATACCATCCATCCTGTATTTTAATTGTATCTGTCTGGTTAACTATTGTCATCATCACCCACTTACATCACGTTTATCTGATAATCTGATATATATGATAAAGATGTTAGCATTGTGGCTAGAACCAATAATCAGCTTAAATTTTGGTAGAAGTGACAGTCAGCCTGTGAACAAGTCAAGAAAGCAGGGGCCAATGTTAAAAAACATCCTTAGTCTGATCATTAATATCTACTCTCAATCAGTCAGCTGCTGCAGGTAATTTAAAATATTTTGATGGCAGGCAAATTAATAAAAATAAAGTCAGGTCACCAACAAATCACAACAATCTAACAACACAAGATTTGATGGTTTGCACAGATCCCCACTACTGTAACCCTGGAAAAATGTAATCATCAAACCAAAAATGGCTCATTCACTGCTGTAACATCCAATCAATGTGTGTTGCATTACTATGGAATTGACTTGTTCATCACAAGGGAGCCCCGCCCTAAAGCCTCACCTGCTTTATCGTCTATCTTCCACTAAGTGGGACCATAATTTACTAAATGAACATCATACTGTGTCGAACAAGACTTGAAACTAGCGACTGGGACCATAAACTCACTAGGGAAGTGTTTACTGAGGTAATAAATCAGCTGAGAAGTACCCTCATTTTCTCATACTCTTCTATACACTCTGACCATTTTTTGCAACCAGTGGAGTCGCCCCCTGCTGGCCGTTAGAAAGAATGCAGGCATAAGGCTATAACTTTTCAGACCCGGAGGTTGCTGTTTGGCTAATAAATAACACACTTACTTTTAGATCAGAGTTTGATTTAACAGCTAACAGTCAATTCACATAAATTGAGCTTACCCTACCTTTTAATAATAAACCTTGTAACCTCCTTTGTGTTTTTGCGCATGACAATTCACTAGGTGGCGCTGTCACAAAAAACTAAGGTCCTAGGCTTGCACGAGACACATCGCTTAAGATAACTTCCTAGGTTAACATATTTATTAGAACCCAAACCATGATGTTTTTCTAAACCTTCAATTTTGTGTCTAAACATAACCAAGCTTCAACCGTTTATAGGGCGTGTCCTGTAGTACCCAGAGAAAGACCCACTCGCAATAATCTCCCACTTCTCACCATCAGTCTGCTGATTCGATAATGCCAACTGTTGCCTCCAACACCCCAACCCTCTCTGAATGTGTTATCTAACTTACTTGTTGTGCTGTTGATGAATATTTTATTCCACATTCACTAACACACACTTGTCAACCAGCTACTGTAGACACTGATGAAACATGATGACATTCATAGCAACAGGGTCGACCCCACCCCTTCCCTTATCTCAGGAGTTCATCATTAAAAGCTTTGTGAAAAGTTCTTGAGAGGGAATGTTTAGCTGGAACTGTGAATATGGCCATCGGTGGGTTTTGTAACATCTCTGCAGAATGCTGACATTTCCCCAGTAAATTTAGCCTGAATCTAATGTCGTACACGTGGGGGTGACTGAGATGGGATTCTCAAAAGAAGTATTGTCCTTCCGTCCGCATTAAGATTGTTCACTTGAGGGAGATTTAGCGTGAAATATCTAAAGCCTTTCACATCGGGCTCCTGCATAATAAGAGTCGCAACCAAAAACATAAAAAAAATAGACAGACGGAGAAATGCGGTAACAGATGTCACAGGTTTATTTTCAGGGTGTTTTTTGTAACACCTGCAAAATTGTTGTGCTGTTTTGAGTGCTGTACATTTCTGCTTATTCAGGTAAACAGCAAGCATTTTAAAAAAGGCGTGAATGTGTGTATGCATGCTCACGCATGACACAGAGCAGGAGATAGCATTTTTCATGAGCGTTATCGCAAGCGGGTGGGAGGTGTAAGTGAGTCAGTGTGGATGTGCAATAACACCTGCGAGTATGTCTCACTCTTTGGCAGCTCGATCCCTCGGGTCTCATGACGGCTGTCAGAGGAGTGGGAGAGACAGACTGAGCTGAGAGGGAGGCTGGCAGAGTGAATGGGCGGCTGTCAACTGATTGCATCCATGTGCATGTATGTAAATGCTAATGCGTGAGGATTTGATGAATGCTGTAATCAGTGGATGAGTGAGGTGCTGGATCTTGATCAAACAGTTTACTCAGAGCCGAACGTCACTTTGCCTCCGCAGATAGAGAGGAAAGTTAAAGATAGGGGGGACATGATGTACACTGCCTGTTTTATTGGCATTCATGTGTATGTAATATTTACAAACATCTAGTGTGTGTGTGGTTTATGCATGCATATGTGTAAGATTCATATTTGTTCGTAGGAGTAATTGGGGTTTAACAAAAAACTGTATCGCAAAGTCTGGGAATCTAACCATCATGTTATGAGCCTTAAAGGCTGATATTAACTGAACGATTTTAAAGCTATCTGTAGTTTTATTTTTATGAAATTAATTACTTTTTTAATGCCTATGTCCTCAAATATAAATGACACATTTGGCTGCTTTCTCATCTGCATGTAACAGCCTCTATGCTGATTCCCATGTTTAGAATTTGCATTATTCATTATTTTATGTAGGCTGGGATGTTCAGGCGCGCTCCCGAGCATCTTGCCTACTGAACTGTACACACAGGGATAAGACCACAGCTAACGAAATGTAGTCTGCTAACACCAAAAACTGACAGGCTCGCTTTTTCGACTCCATGGTCAAGTTAGCGACAATAAATATGCAAGGTCCAGTTAGACTTTCAAAATAAAAGCATTTGTTAACGGTTGTCACGTTAGCGGAGGGCTAAACCGGAAGTTAGCTTGCTCGTCCGGCAAAAATCAACACAATGGGCGCTGTAGCGCTTCCGCCGATTAGCGTTTGGGGGCGACACCGGCGCACAAGTATAAATGCATGGCTACATACGTAGCCTACGCAGTAGCTACGCATGTCGCCCCTACGCAGGAGTATAAATCAAGCTTAACCCCTTTCTCTCCCATTTCGCAGTGCTCACATCCCTCCCCCCAAACCTTGTTTTCTCACCTCTTTTAATGGGCAGAGCGGTGGCCCTCTGGACAGAACTGTGGCCTCACAGAAAGAAGGTCCTGGGTTCAGACCTTGCTCAGCCCAGGCCTTTCTATATGGAGTTTGTATGTTCTCCCCGTTTTATCATGGGTTTCCCCCCGGTGCTCTGGTTTCCTCCCACCTTCAAAAACACTAAAATCCATAATTCTGCCAAAGTGATCATTTTGTGTTTTTTTTCTACATCAGGAATTCCTAGCTGTTTCAGCCACCTAACCCTTAACAGCCTCCTCCATCCGTCCATTCTTGTCCCATCATCCCTTCTCCCCTCGATCCCTCCATCCTAATACTCCTCATAATCTGAATAAACTACCTTTTCATACCTCACATTGCCGTGGTCTTTGTTAGTGAAATGAGCAGAGCACCTCTAAATTTGATGCCCTCTTCAATTAATTTAGCAATGTGCCTCCTGATATCTCCTTCACAAATGATTTGGTCAACTATTTAACTCCCTGTGTTTCTTAACCCTTGATCTCATAGCCCCTCGCCCTGGTTAAATGCAAATATTAGAAGCTGCAAAGGGGAATGCAGGAAAAAATAAATCTGGTCTCCAGTTCCACTTCCATGAAAGAGCTACTGTCCTCATACGATAGTTTGGTGAAAGATGCAAGAGCTTGCCATTTCAAAAATCTTATTTCTGCCCACCAGCACAATCCCAGTTTACTTTTTAAGACTCTCTATCTGTTGGTGAACCCTGCCTCTCCCTGTGCAGATTGTGATGCAGATTGTGAGACGTTTTTATTACACTTTGTCATTAAGAGCCAGTATTATCCCAAACCCTGCCTTTTTAGATGTTCACTCTGCCCATGATCCTTGGAGTTACTTTTCTTCCATTGCCATGGCAGAACTTATAGAAATTACAGTATGTAGCAGATGAAAGTAAAAGATGTCCTAAATAAAAACCTAGCCTTGAACCCCAACATCCTTGAAAACTACGGCCCAGTTTCTAAACTGCATTTTTCAAAAACCCTTGAAAAGATGCTTTCTATGCAGCTCCTTGCTGCAGTGAAAAATAACTCCCTCAAGTTCCATGCTGGCTTCTGTAGGCATGACAGTACTGAGACAGCACTCCTGAGTGTTACCAATGACCTCCTAATGAACGCTGATGCAGGCGTGTGTTCTATACTGGTGTTGGTGGATTTGAGTTCTGACATCCTGTTGAACATACTGAGGTGCTGTGTGGGGGTATCTGGTGCTGCACTAAACTGGTTTGCTGCATACTTATCCAACAGGACATTTTGTGTGTCTTTAATTAATGTCTTATTTTTCTACCATCAACTACGGTGTGCCTCAGGGGTCAATCTTTGGACCTATTTTCTATATATATGCTCCCTGTGAGAGATGTTTTACGTATGGATGGTATTTCTTTCTGTTACTCTGCGGATGATTACCTGTAAAGCCCACTGACTTGGGTATCCTGAGTTCACTACAGCACTGCCTCACTGTCTATAAATTGGATGTCGGATAATTTTGTACAACTTAATTCCAATAAAACAGAAATCCTGATTATTGATCCTCAACATATCTCTAATCAAACTGCCCCCTACTAGCGACATGTGAAGCCTGTTGTAAGAGATCTTGGCATTTTGTTCAAGAGAAATTTATTTTTTGGCCATCGTTTTTCTAAGCTTGTCCAGTCTAGTTTTTGCCTATACTTAGAAATATCTTAAAAAGAAGGCCTATCTTAACTCTTACAGATGCAGAAACTGCTATACATGCTTTTATCTCCTCACATGTTGACTATTGCAACAGCCTTTTCACTTGCCTCAATCAAAAAAAACCTGAATAGGTTACAAACTGTATAGAACTCTGTACAGAGCTGCTCGACTCTTAACTAGGACAAGGACATATGTCCTATACACCCCTGTTGTAGCATCGTGACTCCCTGTTTGCTTTAGCATTGATTATAAGATTTTATTGGCTACTTTCAAGGCTCCTCATTATATTTTAGATATTTGAACTCTTATTGTGGTCTAGGATCTTCTGGCAGGGGGCTCTTTTCAATTCCTGGATCCAGGGTGAGAACGAAAAGTGACAGAGCATTTGCTGTCAGGGCCCTGAGGCTCTGGAACGACATGCCTTAGGAAATGAGACTGGCAGCGTCGGCCTCTTCTTTTAAATCTTTTTACTGGAAAGCATTTCCTGATTTTATCTGAGCTGACAGTCATTTTCTCATTTTGTCATGTGTCCTTGATATATCTTTCTTTTGTCCTGTGAAACATATGTTAGACTTTACTGCGATCTTTCATTCCCTATTCCCTATTTTACCCTGCTGTATCTTATCACCCATTGCGGTTATTCTTTGTATTTTATGTGTAATATGTTGTTAAGCACTTTGTACTCTGTTTTGAAAAGTGCTATATAAAAAGCGTATTATTATTATTATTATTAGAATTTCACTCTTTTTACTCTCACACAACTTTTTAGCTGTAATCTACATCCTTATTTAGTTTTTTACTTCATTACAGTGTTTTGAACGAGGTTTTCTTACTTCTGGAACATCACACTAAGTTCTGGGTTCACTTTGGACCTTTATATGGGCCTTAGAAACACTTTGAGCTCTTCTGTCTGTTGTCTGTCCACCAGACAATGTGAATGTTTAGTGGCTTTGAAGAAAGTCGTCTCTCGGGGATGGTTTCAGATTTTCTATTGAAAATGCAACACTCTGTGATGATTTCAGCAGACACATATACGGTCGAACATTGGATCCACAAACGATGAGTCTGTCCCTGGTGGTCTGGACTGCATAATGTGATATTAAACCACGTCATGCCATGTAAATGGTTTATGTTAATTAGTGTTTGAGGATGGTGCGGTGGGATTTAGCAGAGAGGAAAGAGACAAGAAACTATGAGAGGAACAACAGGAGGTGTTGATACTCAGTTTTCCTTCACTTTCCTGTTACAATCATTCCCCTGCAGCCCCACTCTTCTTTCTGTTGTCTTCTTCACCTCTATCTGTCTCAGTTCTCCGTTGAGAGCCCTCCACCTCCCTGCCTGTCTTTCATTATTCTCACCGTTGTTTTCTGTCCTTCGCAGGGAAACAATTCGTGCCGAGCCGATCCACCGGGATGCCGACAGCGAAGGAAAAGGAGGACAACATCTATATTTGAATCACTCCCCTCCTCATTCACAATCCCTCATCCGCAGCTTACTTTGGAAACTCCTCACAACACAATACTGAGTACTGTACAGTACCTGCACTCCACTTCCCCTGGCTCCTGCCTCCTCTGCTTTGATCTGGCAGAAGTTCAGTAGCAGCCCCAGGGCTTTGGTCCTGTCGAACCCTGACCCCTGACGTACTGTCCCCCCTTTACGCCACCCCTTCTCTTCCCTCTCCTCTCCCTGCCATGTCCAACGACACCAGCCTTCTTGGTGTCTGGGAGTCCCCCGATTGGGTAGACACCTCTCAGTGCCCGCCTTCGGTAGGCGGGGCGACTTTCTTGATCATAGCATACAGCGCTGTCATAGCAATCGGTTTGCTGGGCAACGCAGGCCTGGTGTTCATCATTGGCCGGCAACAGGAGTTGCGCAACGTCACAAACATCCTGATTGCCAACCTGTCATGCTCTGACATCCTCATGTGCGTGGTGTGTCTGCCTGTTACTGTCATATACACACTGATGGACCGCTGGGTGCTCGGAGAGGCCCTGTGTAAGGTCAGTGGACCACACACACACACACATACTGAATGCTTGGACTATTAAAAACATCTAATCATCGTGTTTTTTTACCTATCACAGGTGACTCCCTTTGTTCAGTGCATGTCAGTGACAGTCTCTGTCTTCTCCTTGGTGCTGATCGCTCTGGAGCGCCACCAGCTGATCCTGCATCCCACCGGCTGGTCTCCCGCCGCCGCACACTCCTACCTGGCAGTAGGACTGACATGGCTGGTCGCTTGCTTCATCTCGCTGCCCTTCCTCTCCTTCAACATCCTCACTAACGACCCCTTCCAGAACATCAGCCTGCCCGCCAACCCCTTCAGGTGAGCTCAGAAATCTGGGATACAGGTGTGTGCGGGCATGTGTTTTGGTCATCCGTACCACATTGTTATCAATCAGCAGCATCAGGGCAAAGGACTGGTCACATCAACATTTAAAGCAGCAGAAATTTGCAGCTAAATCAACAGTTGCATCAGTTTGAATCACTGACCAGTAGCAAATCATCAGTTATTGTTATTGACTAGCACTAGTATGTTCCTGTCCGGCTAGCGTGTAGCCATTAGCTCAGCAGGCTCAGCAGACTCAGCAGACGACAACTAGTCCTGTGAGTAGTCCCTTTATCAGTAAGCTTCTAGAAGCAAATACTTCCAAATCATTCACAAATTAATTTCACTGCAACACTTTCCGTTGACCAGGCCTTACTGTGTGTTCAGACAGAACACAATGTGAATTTCAGAGGTGGCACGATTGCATACTAAGTCAAAGATAAGATGCTAGTAGACGATAA
>JAPMOB010095092.1:0-11527 GCA_029875015.1 Lepomis gibbosus
GAGTTTGGATCGATCAGGGCTGTGCTATGCTAACTTGGTCACAGTAAAGTACAATGATAGCTGGAATAAAGTTACAGACAAATGTTTTCTGAACCCACCAAGTAGTTTTTCTTTTCTCCAAGTAATGCCCAGCTTTGTCCCGTTTTTATATAAATATGAAATCGTAGTCTGACAGAGCTAACGACAACACTGTAACCGGATGTGCACGGAATTTAGCTGCTGAGAAGCTCCAGTTAAGATAAATCAACGTTGAAATCCCCACAACAACTAAATTAGTAAAACGCTAATTTAATAAGAACAGTTAACTCCAAGCTCCTCCTCCGAGTAAACGGCATAGTTGTCAGACCCGAATCCGACCGGCTACGTGTGTTTATTTCTCCGAAGGTTGCAGCGCTGCTCCCTGCTCCTCAAGCCCAAGTTTAGCAGCTGTCAGCCGGCCTGCAGATTTTCAATCCCCTGCTCTGCCCGGCCCTCTGCACACAACGTAAACTCACCGCCCCAAACACTCGCTTTGCATTTGGTCTGAAAGCACCTTTATCCTCCAGGTACTGATTGGGGAATCAGGTGCAGCTGCTGCCCATTACTAATTGCAGCCGCATGGGAGGAGGGGAAGGACCTGGAGAACAACAGGAGAAAAGACACACCAAAACACAAGACCCACGGCTCTAGGGCCGTGACAACCTTCTACAAATTTACAATGGTAAAACAGAGGGACAACGGTAGGAAAAATCCTGTGCAGTTTAGTTTCTGAGTAATGAAGTCTGCACATAACCTTAAATTGGATTAATTGATGTATAACAATCGATAGAACAGAAAGAATCCTGCTAAAGCCCCTCTCCCACACCTCATGCACAATCTTCTTTCCCTGTTTCGCCTCCCAGGCGTTTTTCAGAGAGTGTGTTGCGCAATTTACCTGTTCAGAAAATATATTTACAAATTGTGAACCTACTTTCTTGGTTTCAGGTGAGCTGGACAAAAGCTTATAAATCACTCTTACCTCAGGGAGACACTCAATGTTAGGTGAATCTGACGGACGTAATTCCTGAACTTATTTTTAAGCTGATCAAGTGACGAAAATTGCTTATTAATATACAAATCTTCAAGGGTAGCTTTTCCTTTTAGCCTCCAACTGTCAAAAGATGCAACCGAGAATTTGCAACCTCTTTTGGTTTGTTGCCATATTTTTAAACAGTTGCAAATTATTATCTATCTTAGGAGGAATGGCAGGGGATTGTGATCCCGAGAAAAGTAGTACTCACTTTTTAAAAGCAACCAGGGGTGGTGGTGGGGGGTGAATCTAATGATTTAAAAAAAGAAGTGGGACAAGTTGAAACTTAGGGGGCATTGAAAAATTAATTTTGGATCTTTTGCCAGAGCTACTCCAAGATATTTCAGTGAATCTGTAATTTTAAAAGGGAGCGTATGCAAAAATTCAGCCCAAAGGTCAGCACCCAATGAAATAAATTCACTCTTCTGCCAATTGATTGTATATCCTGAAACTTCACCAGATGAACGTATAAAATCTAGCAACATGAGAACGGACTGCTCAGGTTGTGATAGGAAGAGAACAACATCATCCGCATATAAATAAATGTGGTGGCCAACGTCTAATCCCACCTAATCGCATGGGTTCAGTGGAAGGATGATTCTAAATACTAATGGCGAGAGTTTTTATTTTTTACTGTTTTCTGTTGTAAATTATAATAGATACAAAATAATCTGCTGATTAATCTGTAATACTTGCAACCATTTAGCCATTCAGTAAAGTCATGGTCAGAGAGATAACAGCACTGTGTAACAAAACACAGCCCCCTCCTTCATTTCATTAAGACAGTTGTGTTGACACTGCAGGGTTGCCAGCACTGAGGGCACTGGGAAAAAATGCAGGGTTGTTCAACCTCTGCAGTATTTTGGCATATGATACACCTTCAAATGCATAGATGTAATACTCCAACTAGACTTCTTGGATCATAGCATCATATCACTGGTTCGTGAAACATCAGTGCAGACCCTTCCCATCTTTTCAGTACAAATTGGAACCAAACAAAGACTTATAGACCAGTAAAAATAAACATGCATATATTTTTCATTTGGAAATCAGGAATAGTGTCACAGCACCCTGGGTTGCCTCTGCATCTTTTTGTAGGTATTAAAAAGCCATGTATTTTCATGGCCTTTTGTCCAATTCATCATTTGGATGCTCTGCTCATGCTCGCCGTAATTTGCTTTGAGTGCAGTGGTAATTGATTGCCCTGGGTGATTGGGGGGGGTGCCCTTGCCACAGTGCTGTCTTTCTAAATCACATCTTGTGGCTCGCCAGCCTCTGTGTGGACCACAACCCCCACACCAGACACAGTTTGTCACCACACTGTGACAACTCACATACGCACATACACACACTTGAACAGATTGTGTACCATCCCCCTTTCTATATCATTTTTCTATACCATCCCCCCTTCCATGGGGCAAGGTGTTTTTTCTGTATTGTGTGTATAGAGAAAAGCTTATGGACAGCCTGGTTTTGCCCTCACCCCACCACCATGACTGTCAGTCCTGTTGTTAAAGTTACTAATCTACTGACGGCAGCATTTGTACAGAATAAGCCAGAGCTTTGGGAGATTAAGTGTTACTCTTGTATATGACACTTTACAGCTGGTGTTCTGTTTTAAACATTGTGGTCCGGATCAAAACATGCTTTTTTTTCCTGTGCCATTTTGGCCATCACAGTTATACAATCCTCCATCCACCACAGGTGCTAGATGATTAGGATGGATAAGTAAAGGTCGGTTTATGCAAAAAAAATTACCTAGCTCATACAACATGTTGTGGGCAGGCAAAAGTATTTTTTTAATTATTCCACACAGGAGGAGAAAAACCCTGCCATCACAGTGAGGGGGGAGATGCAATATCATTTGAAGATGGGAATAACAGTGCTCATTGTTCACATGAGAACTGTCAGGCAAGTGTAAAAGATGAAAGAAAATAGCTTGAGAAAGAGATTCAACCTCTGCTTACTTTTACACCTGCACACCTAGCCCAGGGTGTGAGCCAGGGGCAGCTTAGCTCCCCTTAAAGCATGATTTGTGATATTTTGGGGGTCTCTAAAATATTGACAGCTTGTTTTATTGACATTTATCTCTATATTTCTCATGGATCATGTGTAATATTCATCTAGCCAGAGGGAATGATTACTGACTGTCCACAAAGGGCGAGTCGCTCCGCGATCTCTTGCCCCTGGTCCGCTCCACTCCCACTCCGATCTGCACTGTGCCGCTAGTACGGCCAACACGCTGTGGGTGGTTAGTGATCGTTCCCTCTGGCTGGACGAATATTATGCATGATCCATGCACTACTGCAGCTGCGGTCTCTCCACAGCGCCACACAACTTTCTAATACTCCTCCCTCTCACAGAGAAAAGAAACACAGCCGCAGCTGTTGTGTGAAGCTTAACTGTAGCAAAGTTGCATATATTAATAGAAATAATAATAATAATAGAAGATGATAATTTTTATTGTCACATACACGTTGCAAAATTCGATCTTTGCACTTTAACCCATCCCTCAAGGAAGTAGTGGACTTTTATCAGTGCCCAGTCAATTGCACTGACTGAAGAACTAACTTGTTTTTGATGGTGGTGGAAACCGGAGCACCCAGAGGAAACCCAAGCAGACACGGGGAGAACGTGACCTTCTTACTGCGAGGCCACAGTGCTATCCACTGGACCACCGTATAATAATAATATGAATCATAATAATAATGATAGCAGCCTAATAATAATATTATAAGACAAACAAGCCTGATACTTTCACAGTCAGCACCAAGGCCTATATGCTTGCAGCTATTAATAATGAACTCAGATGTATACCCGAGATACGAGACAAAAACATAAGTCACACGCATTGTGTCTATTTGACATTACTTTCAGAAGAGCTTGGTTTCACATAAAGCAGTGTGTTTCAATAGTTGACACAGCAGATAGAACGCGGTCCAAACCCCTCCCACTGCCCCCACACTGCTGATGCAAATCAATTCACTCGTTCCATGTTACGTCTTTAAAGATTATCATTGCCAGGTGCTCAGCTTTGATGGATACACTCTAAAAACTGGTTCAGCCTGTGCCCAGGATCTCACTTTCCTTTGTTTAATTTGTTTGGTTAACTTTAGTCATCGTTAATGTTTATCTGAATCTCACTTTAATCTGTTCTAATTAGGTAATTAACATTGTCACTGTCAAAGTTTGCTTTACTATCTGTATAATCACAGTTGATGTAGTGGAAAGTCTACATATACATATTACCCTATAATGGACATATAGGTCACAGATGTAGGTCAGGATGTATGGAGTAATTAATGTCAGCACATTACTGCTCCCTCTCAGCCGTGACAGTAATCAGCATGAGGCCGTGGCAGACCAAAACTTTCAGCCTAACTGTATGTTAAAATGAAACAGATATAATACATACATACAATAACATATGGTCTCCCTGGCTGTGTCTGATTTGGCTGCATGCAAGTACTGACATATTTTGAAAGAATCCAATCTGGATGAATAATATTTCTGTATTTTTAATGAATTGTGTTGATGCAGTTTATGTGCATCACTTCAATCAGGAGAGACTCGTTTAAGGTTGGAAAGCATTATTGATAAAACAGATGAGATATTTGCGGTAGATTCTCTGTGGGGTTAATGCCTGATTATGGGGATGAATGCTATAATATGTAATGGAATGTAAGATTCAGCATAATTCACTGTCAGTAGTCATAAATTCAGGGAAGCCAGTCATGGTTTACAGACTCTATGGAGATTTGTCGATTTATCCCCGATCACACATCTGCACATGAGATTACAGTAGATAGATCAAATTAAGCTAAAAATAGTCACCGTGTATCAGGCCAGAGTGCATTAAACTCTCCTTATGGCCACAATGTTCACAAGCCTGAATTATTTAATATTATCAAATATCCTACATCTGAATAAATTGATGTTTTTGGAACGGATTGATTGTTGGTCCATCTGCGGATCCTGCAGTTTCTCTTCTGATTTTTTCCCCGCCCTCAAATAGAAAAACCGTAAAGACAGTGATGATGTCACAGCTAGCCTCTGTCCCACTAGTTTCTGGAACTCAACGCTCATTCAGTGTTTTTTTCACATTAGAGATTGAACCTTTGTGATTTTAAGTTAAACAACGATAACTTTGTGAGCACAGAACACAATACAGGTCTAATAAATATTTACGCAGCAGTGTGGGGGTACTTGTCATGGTAACCTGGTTTTGTCCATATCAAATTTACCAAAGCTCTCTTCTGAAGTAATTTGTTCAATATTTTGAAACGTAATCTCTGCCTTCTTAAAACATTTACACCGCTCAGTCTCCTCCTGAGCTAACCACGGGAACCTACATTTAGCTGTAAGCTCTAGAGTTTAAGGTTTTTGGGAAATGGTGTTTGTTAAAACTAAAAAAAGAGAAATATTAAAAAGACAATATCGTATTGTTTTCACTTCAGCTCTCTGTAGAGAGTCTAATTCAATCCCCTTTCGGTGGTCTACCACCATACCTTGGAAATAATATGTACTGTAGTCAATGGCAACAGACAACAAATTTTTTGATCCCATTTCAATTGTGCTCTGAATCTGAATCAGAATCGGCTTTTATTGCCAGGTATATGTACACATACACACATACGCAGGATTGTGCATTGCTCTCAATGTGCTTACTTATACAATAATACAATAATAAAATCACACACAGGCTACAGACAACACATATATACACACTATAAACAAAAACAATATAGACAGAATCGCACATAGGAGGTTTATTTATTTTAAAATGTACATTTATTTATTTTAAAATGTACATTTATAAGTCAAGAAATTTGCAGTTTGATGTAAAACTGCTGAGGCTGTTGAAGACTGTGAAAATACATAATTACAAAGATCACAAACCCAAAAGTAACGTATGTAACGTTGTGACTTTTTCGTCAAAGAACTTGCATGAGAGGATGATGTGATAAAAGGACAGGGAGTGGTTGAATTAAACACATCAGGTGAGATATATATTTCTGCGCGGAACATAACTAAGCTATCTAGCTAGCAGCAACCAAGCACAAAACTAAATGTGACTTAATAACAGTTATATAACAAACTGCAACTTTCTTGACAGACAAAATTAGCTGAGGAGGAGCTGAGGAGAACTGCTGGTTAGGTTATGATTCTCTGCAGGTTTGTGACTCACATAACACATTTGGTCATTTTTATAAAAAATCTCTTCATAAATATGATTGCAGCTGGCAACAGAACTGCAAAGTAAAGCCTTTTTGGTGCTGATGTGGGTGCGTTCTTTAAGTATAGCTACCTAAATGGAATAAAGGGTTTCTTGCAGATTTGTAATGCCTTGAAGCTCTTCATGGTCACATACCACTACTGTGTCTGTACCAGGAATAAACCTCAACCCACTCTCAGCTACTTTTCCTATTCAACCTGCTTAATGCAATACAGGATCACGAGGTGGCTTTAGTGCATGAATATAAAGGGTTTTATTGTAAACTAGGGCAGAGGATGTGACTGTTGTGTTGTCAGCCAAAGAAAGTCCCTTGGGTGTCTCGACAATGACAATGGGCCCAGTTCTTTCTCTTCAGCTCCACGCGTTAATATTTGCGCAGCTGATCAGAGACTTGTGATGTTGGGATGATCGTTCTATGTGTTGAGTTGTTGCTCGTGATTGTTTTATACACTAGAACTTTCTCTCTAAGAGTTTCTGCTCCAGTTTATTTCATAAAACATTTCCTGTAGTGTATTATTTTGTGGACGGCAGAGCATCCTCTTATTGTCCAGCGGTCATGATTTACATAAGAGAAGAACTAGGTTAAAAAATATTTGTTGATGCTCATCTAGATCAGCTTCAGTTCTTACTATATATTTATATTCTGCAATATTAAAAGGTACCAAATTAGTTATTACAAAGTTATGCTTGTATCCCCTGTTTCTCACCAAGAATGCACATGCTAACAAAACAGATGCCCACTCTTAAAAGTCCCTGATAACTTTCTTTTATTTTTTATCTTCTTACTTTGAGTGTTTTGGTCCTTCAATACAAAAGCTTCTGCCAATATTTGAGCACTTTGTGTTTTTTCACATGTGAGATTTTGGGTTGTGTTTTTGTCCTTGCTTTTCTCAGTGGTTTGCAGGCACTGCTCAGCTGGATAAAGGTGATATCACACACAGAATCAAAATGGGATTTTTGTGCGGTTGTTTACTCATGGATTCCTGTTGAAGTTGTTGTTGGGTGTCAAACATTTATAAATAATAACTAAGGATGTTGTTTTTCCCCTTGGATTGTTGCTAATTTATTCATGAATATTTATCGTCAAAGAGAAATACTTAAGATCTGAAACATATATACAGCTCTAAAAGCATTTCCCCATAGCACTATTAGTGGTCAAAAACTAAACAGAGTACCTATAAGCTTTGTGAGCTTTTTAGTCCTGGGTTTTACCTCTCAGGCCACATGAAGGCTGCCCTAAGCCTGTGATTGGTGAGGTTTGTTGGAACTGTACACTGACAGGAAGCTCTGCTGACACCCTTCTGGACTCAAAAAACTACTCACTCTCCTTTCGACCATTTGGACATAAAAATCTTGATTGACTTGATTGACAAGTGACGATGTGTAATTTGATTAAAAACTGACAAAAATCAATCAAGCTAGGGCTGTAAAGGATATTGTACCTGAGACACAACCTGACTAAAACCATACATCAGTCTTGTATGCTGTGTTTATTTCATTTTTCTTTTTCTCATACTTGTCATCAGGTGTGTTAATCCAGCGTTATCGCAGTCTCAGTTCGCTATCATTGAAACCGAATATAATTTTTGAGGTTAGTGCATTAATAATAAAGACATTTAGGACACATTTTTCATTGTATGATTGTAAACAGGGGCGGAAGCAAGTATTTAGATCATTTACTTTTATATTCATAAAAGCAACATCACATAATAAAAGTCCTGCATTCCAAATATTTTTTTACTATATGTCACTATATATATATAGTAAAAGCACATTCAGAAATGTTAGCATCAAAGAAACCTCCAAAAAAGTAACAAAAATAAAAGTTATCATTATATAGAATTGCTCCTGCCATTGTTATATGATTATATGAATGTTTATCAAAGGTACTATTTAGCTGTCAGGTAAATGTAGTGAAGTAAAAATACAAATATCCTCCCTCTGAAATGTAGTAGGTAGAAGAATAAAGTAGCATTAAATGTACAAATACCTCTAAATTGTGCCCTTAACTTTATTTTGTCCCTTTGACTTTTAAAACCATACATCCAGCCAATCTAAAAAAAATGGGCTTACAGTTTCGGCCTTAACTTACCCAGCTGAGCCCATAAAAAGCACCAAAATAGTTCTAAGAGGTAACTGATCATGTAAATTAATTAATAATGGCCACACTAATCACACTTTATGAAGCACTTCAGTGTTCACAGAAACTTTTGTTTTCCCCAGTTTTGAGACTTTGCCATTGGCTGACTGAGACTGGTTGCGCTGACAGAGCAGTCTGCAGCTAGAACTTTTCTGTCCTTATATAAGGTCTCAGTTTAAAACATGACAACGTGCTGCATCGCATTAAAGTAGCCAGAAAAATGCTTACTGGCAACAAAGTTTCATTGTTCATCAAGTTGTCTGTTGTCTGTATTTTGTTTCAAACATCCACATTTCGCTTCGACGATCAAGTCCTCCATTTGCAAGTCATTGTTGACGCTAATCCTAATCCTTTGTTCTCCTTCAGCTGTTCGAAATGACCGGAATAAGAAGAAGAAGGAGAGCCCAAAGCCGGAGCTGGCAGAGAGCTACGAGCTGACAGCCGAGCTGGAGACTATCATTGAAAAGATTCGTAAGGCCCATCAAGAAACCTTCCCCTCCCTCTGCCAGCTTGGCAAATACACCACGGTGAGTTCACTGTCATGTGTTGCCTGAAAAACCTTTCTGTATACAGCTGTACAGTAGATCAATACCAGTGTTCAACTTTGGTTGTACTTCTTTTTGAATCATAAACACAAGAGAGCTCCAATGCTTCTTTTACTCCATGTTTTGTCAATGGCACCATATGCTCCTTTGATCCGGTCTTACAAACTAGCTGCGAGTGCAGAACTCATAATGATAATCAATCTGTTGTACTGTACTCTAAATCCCCGTCTAATGCAGCTTGAGAGCTGAGATGTCGAGGCAAAACACTTCTTCTTCTCTCAATAGCTATTGATTGGACATTAAGTGTGATGGAAACACAAGCAAAAAGCATGCATCATAATAGCACTGTGCAGCTAACACATCATGACCTCCAGCTGCGTCTGGTGAGAATCAGAGATGCTAAAAAAAAAAAAACAGTTTTTATATGTTGCAACAGCGAGAGGAGAAATTTACAAAGAGATGTCAGGACTGGAAGACAATGCAGCTGCCAACACCAAACTGTCATCGGGGGAAATGCTTGCCAGCCGGGCAGCTGTCCATCAGGCTGTTTGAGGCAGACATGCAGTTTTTTTGCATGTCTGAAAAGTGGGATAAATGCAGTTAATCCAACTTGCCTCATTATCTGCTTCCGTGAATCAAAACGGGTGCGGAAGCGACACATTTGTGCGCTGATGTGCGACGGAGCTAAGCTGGGTGTCGACAATGCTTGTCAGGGTTTGTAAAGGCTTTATTAGCCCTGTCATCTCCCAGCAGACATCAAGGTTGAGCATTCTGTACTGTCCCTGAACCTCCCTCAAACCCTCAAACGCTGAGCCCGGCGCTAGACTAACAACCCATGAAAGGCCAGATAGCGAGGGGATGCTTATACGTGCAAGACCTTGAAGAATCTCGTCAGTAGGACACATCAGGCCCTTGCTTGTCCAGTCCCAAAGCGGCTGACCCTGTATTGAAAGGACTGCACGTTGCCCTCATCTGAGTGACAACGAGCTTCTCTTCCCCCTGAGGGACGGCTCTGCACTTGTCATGACTCGGTGCAAAAGTTGGAGGTCAAACAAATGTCGAGAAAACCTCTAGAGCGAGTACGCGGCGCTGCAAACCCTTGTTCGGTTGAGATTTGTGATGCGTTGACAGGCAAACGGTTGGAGCTGCAGGACGGCTGATAGCTTGATAGCAAGCAGAGATAGCGGCGCTTTGATTGACGTGTAGGCATGGCAGCATTGTGCAGGGAGCTGACAGCGTTTAATGTGTTTGTTTTTTAAGCTGACTTACATATAGATTACAGTCGGCGGGAATGGGCTGTGATTGACACAGGCGCTCCACAAACAGTCTTCTGTAGGGAGCGCTTGAGAGCAGGAGGGGTGGAGGCGTATGTTTAATGATTTGGTGGTGTCAGTTTTGGAAATCTCATGACAACTGTCAATCATGTAAAATACTGTTTATACTAGATAAACAAATCCACTGAGCAGCCATAATGTGCAGTAATGTCTCTCTTGTTGTGGTGTTGAAACTCATTCAGTCACTGACAATAAAGTTTGGAGCGGAGGTGGGTAAGAGATGATCTAATGGGGCGAATTGGCATACATTGTAGCTATTAGCTTTCTGCTGTGTGCAGCTGTACACTGCTGCTGCTGCGGCTGTTTCAATGTATAGTAAGCTTCCATCTGGATAACTCTTCATTTTCCCCCTTTCAATCCCAACACAAAGCTCCTAATCGCTGTAAACCCTCTACTCCTCCCTCATCCCATTCCCCCTCCCACGAGACACTTCCCGATTTTACAAAATAAACAGTCCGCATTGAGGCAAAATCCACAGTTGAAAATAGTAGGACATAATAGCAAAAATATTGCTCCCTGGTTATGATATAAGCCAGTGTTTGCTGTTTGTTGGAGTGGCAGTGAGGCCTCAGATAAAGCCTTAATCTGGATCAGTGGTAATTATGCTTGCTCACAGCCTGTGAGAAGTTCCTCATTATTACAAGCGATTGGATCCTGATGCGCCTTTTGAGTCCTCCTCGTCGGAAACAGAAGAGGAGCTTCCGCGCCCCTAGATTAGGTTAAAGCTCCAATTATGGTGGTGAAATATTCAAATCCTAGTCTGCAGTGATTTAGGAGTTCATTGCTGGGTTAGCGGAGATAGCTGTGCGAGTGAGAGGGCTTAGCTTGACAATGAATAACGCTTCATTGACAGTGATGGTGATGAAAAATGAGTCTGGCAGTTTCAAAGACAAAATAAAACATTAGCGCTCGCAGGGGCCCGACGGCTGCCGCTGTACAGCACACGTCCCAGCCTGAAGATATTAGCCACATTACAGTTTGTCCGCCATTGCTATTCGTCACAGGTGCTGGCCGCTTTTACTGCCTTTTCCCTTTCTGCATCTGTACACACGAGCCTGCTGATGTACTGCAGAGTGCTCGTTTCTACGCTGCCTGCTTCTCTTCTAATGTCGCAACTTGTCTAATTTGTTTGGATAAATGTTCTTAAATGAAATTAGAATTCCCCTGCAACTTCCTTGTTTTCGCTCTATTGAATTATGGGACTTGTGTAATTGACTGAGATTG
>JAPMOB010095114.1:0-27430 GCA_029875015.1 Lepomis gibbosus
CACACACACACACACACACACACACACACACACACACACACACACACACACACACACACACACACACACACACACGTAAATGGTGGAAGACTACTGACTGTTTAGGAACCAAGTCAAAGCGCATGCGGTTGAGGAGCTGGTCTTCCTCCAGCATCACTGCAGCCAGAGGATACATCTGCTCCATGTCGAAGTGGAACTGAACACCAGCGGGAGGGTCTCGCAAGAAATTTCTCTTGTCCTAGAATAAGCAGCCCGAGAGTGAGTTTCCAGAGATGACTGAAAGTATATCAAAGACAGTGATAATTTCACAGGCACACTGACACATTCATACAGTGTGCGATGTCTTTGCTTACAGCTGACAGAGCAAGGATCTGTTGCTGGATCGTCTCTTCCTCATTGTAGCCGACCCAAGGTGGCACCGCTGAGTCTAGACACAAACGTTAGCACACACATACACACACCTTCAGTCACATGTTGTAAAAAAAATCCCTTTGACACAAAGTACACAAGACCATCAGACAAAACTAGGCTTCAGAGAGGTGTTTCATCGCTCGATCGCGAGTCTTATCTCTGGGATGCACACAGGCATACACCTGGGTCTGTGATAATCGAAGCTGGATGGCAGGCAAGTTATATGAGTCGACAATATCATGATACCATCATTTCTGCAGCGAGCCCACTGCTTCTCACACACTGTAGACATGGACATTCTATCAAGATTGCACTTTTTTGACATTACGCTGCAATTCACACTTTAGTTTGATTTATTACAATTTTAAGATAATTCTAATATAATCTGACAAAATGAGGAGTAACTGACAATGTGCCTTACATTTCCACTTTTCAGTGTAGTTCAACATTTGACGTTATAAAACTACTTAAATTCTATTTTACTTAACTTCTTTTTTCACTTTAACTGTCTGTTTATATTGGTACCGTCTTGAACTTGAAATGTACTAAACAATTAAAAGTTTGACTGACTGTATTATACTTGCAAAAAAGTCAGTACCACCTACAAACTCAATTTTCCTACTGGTATTTGGGCAACACTATTTGCAAAAAACTTGGTGGGCTCAGTCTGGACATGAACTCTCAAAGCACTCAATGATAAAGCTTTTTATTATGTTTGTTACATACTGTATATGCTACATGTCTTTATCATATAGTTTTTTTCACCCTCATAAGATATTTTTTTCACCTGCAAATCTGTCATGTGACCCTACGTCAGTATAATACCTGTTTCCCCAAACACTTTGACAGGTGACGTGACGCAACAGGTGCTGCATACATCCTTAAAGGCAAAGGAAACTCTCAAGCCTTTAAAAAGGCCTTTAGATCGCACGGCCCAAAGGTCTTTGTTTGCGGCAGATTCAACCACGTAGAGTCTAGTTTCATCTGTTTTGTAATGTTTCATGGCGAAACACCAAAATTCAACGCCTCACCACGGACAGGAGTTTCACCATATCCCATTATCAAGCTTAAGACCTTGCTTTTCTGAGACAGTTCTGAGATGGATGGGATCATTCGGCTGGGAGGAGTACATCAAAATACAAAACGCTATTCCTTGTTGCCAGTAGGTGGCGCTATGACTTATTATTTGTAGGTAGCTGTGTTTCAAGTGTCTTATCAAACGTTACATCTGGCAGACATTTGACCATGTTCAGTCCAGTTACACTACTTCCTGTTTGATGGCAAAACAGAGAAAATTCAACAATACGGACACGCCGATGGACGAAAACTCAATGTGTTTTGCAATGACGTGTTGCAAGAGGTTGACATTTTATAGGGGGCACTATTTAGCCATTTTGCTGCACCCACCTCCGAGACCCACATCAGACGTACAATGATTCTAATATTGACAGATTTTGGGATAAAGCTGTACCAATACCGGTAGTTACATGGTCTCACTTTACTGACACTTTCCCACTGTTTAGTCATTTTCTAATCATGGCCTAGAAATCCTAATTTTCCCCAAATTAAGAAGATTTTCGTTTGCCCGTCAGACTGTACCTGATTTTTTTGCTTTCTTCTCTTGGACAAACTTCTCTTGCTCCTTTTGGAAGTCTCCTAGAAAAGTCTGCAAACACACATGTGTAACACATGCATGTTAAGTTTGGTGAAAAGGTCTTGGGGGCAACATTTCTAATGGAATGTTGTCATGATAATATTTGGCTATATCACGTTGAGCAAACTGCGGCACTTGACAACAATAAGTATAATAAGTAAAACTCCTGTAATTCCACAGATGACCGCACGTGTTTTTCTACATGCTGCCAAACTTGTCAGACAAGCCAAAAGAGCAACATGCCTTGTCTATGATGCCGTCGATTTTCCCCTCTTCCACAGTTTTCTTGATGGTCTGAGCTGTTTCTACCACTGACTCGGAGATCTTCTTCGTGGCACTGGAGGCAAAACTGAAGATGAAATCTTCAGAAGGAAGAGGAAGATGAGAAGATGGGGTGGTTGACAGCATCACCATATTTTGTGACCAAAAAAACAAAACATTGCCCCAACACCACAGCACAAATACATCAGAAGACTCCTGCAGTCACATATTCTCTTGTTGTCAACAAACAACAAAGCTGAAGACTAAACTTAATAGCTTATTCTCTTACGAGCTTAATTTATTTGAAATGTAGCAAATGTTACATTTCAAGAGAATGAAGAACAGGGTGGGGAAACATTTAACCTACATTCTTCTGATTTAAGGGGTTTATGATGAGTTGACATAAACAGACTGACGTTAACGTCACTCTGAACTGCACAACAGCAGCAGCAGGCTTGCTAATTAGCTAGCATGACGTTGTATTTCGCAAAAAACAACAACAATTTAGGGAAAACGGCTCCTTCTCACCACTTAGTCCTTTGCCCTCCTCAGAGTTTTCCTGGTCCGCCTCTGGTCCTCCATCCTGGTCAGCTGGCTGCTGTTTGTTTACCTCGTTCTGTGCCTCCACCACCTTCTCTTCCTGCTCCACAACCAGGTTTTCTTTGTCGTCCGGCGTCTTCGTGTACGGCGGGCTCTCCAAACCCAACCACGTCCCTAAACCTTTGAACATATTGGTCAAAACAAAACCTGTTTAGCTTAACGACGAGAAAACCAACAACCTGGACAGAGTTGAATACCTGACTTTATGCAACCAGGAACTGAACCGACAGGATTTCTTCTTCGCTCTTTCCTTTAGTGAAACTGTGTGTTGATGCCGCCTAGTGGTCAATAGGGCGGTATGACGCCCTCTCGGGGTCTTATTTAACGGCCCTGGGTAAACTTATTATAAATAGGTAGGTAAACTGTTATAAAAAATGACTTGCGGCATAATCAGCGCTTTGGTTGGAAAAATTAACAAAAATAAACAAGTGCATTCACTTTAGGAGCGTTATTACAGCATTATTCATTGTAGGAACCCCTCCTACATCCCTTTAAAACATGTCAAGGCAGTATAATGTATAAGTATTAAGCCCATGTTTGTATTTGGCATTATGGGAAAGACTTTTGCAATAATATTAACAATTCTAATAATATAGTTAAATAGTAGTTAATAGTTATTATACAACACTCCAACTGGCGGCATGTCACCAGAAGATGGCGGTAATGCGCCCAGAATTGTTGCACATTTTGTAACACAACAAGAAGACAGGCAGACCGGCTGACAGATGTCAGGAAGGCTGAGGTTAGTTTTCCGTTTATCTCCGTTTTAACTAAGATCATGTGTTTTATGTCTCTTAATCTGGGGTGTGGTCCAGTGTAGAGGACACCGTAATCTCCCCTGAGCCTGATCTGAAACGTTAGAGCAGAATTTTAATGGAAGGGTCGATTAGCCGGGTTAGGCCGTTTACTTGTAAGGCGAAGGAGACGAGATACACCGGACTTCTTATCAATAATTAGTCATTTAAAACATAGCGAGTTTGAACTGAACCTTTATAGTTGGTAGAAAATAACTTGAAACACCTCAGGATTAATTGAGGCGCTGTGGTACAATCGGCGTGCAGAGGAGAGCAAAGGGAACATACTGTAATTGAATAGGTGAATGTGAAAGTAACCTGCCTTATGTCTTTGTCTGTTAAGTTACAAATATTATTTGTGAATGTAAAGATGTGTGAGACTCATTGGCAAGGAATTAATGTTTTTAAAAAATGATTCTGGTGGTATAACGTTACTTTATTGGCATCACTCACTGTTTATGCTGCTGAAAGATAAATTGGGCGTAACAGACTGAACAGCTGATAAATTCAACCAAAACCTGAAGTCACGACAAAATTATTACATAATGGGTTTTATTTATTTAAGGTAAATAATAATAGCTTTCTTACTCCAGGTCTTGGTGCATATTGTTCTTTAAACTGTTACGTATTAATCCAGGTGAAAAATGAAGACGCTGATGGTGTTTGATTTCGACCACACTGTGGTTGACGACAACAGTGACACCTGGGTGATTAGGTAAATACTATTTTCTTCATCACTATAAAAATACATCACAAAACATAAAAGCAACATTACCGCCTCATCCACAGTGGATCTGTTTTGTTTTCCCTCTTCACAGATGCCTTCCAGGTCAGACTCTTCCTGACTTTGTGAAGAGTTCCTACAAAAAAGGCCACTGGACTGAGTTCATGGGCAGGGTGATGAACTACATAGGTGAGAATTCATTGCTCTACTTTGTAGGCCATTCATACATTCATTCATACGTCTATAGAGCTGCTCAAAATATTGTACTCTGACATTTTATTGCTACCTCCAACCTGCTTATTCTTCAGTCCTCTGACCTTTTTTCTGTGTGTCCATGCAGGAGACCAGGAAGTCAGCCCTGACACGGTCCGCAGCGTGATGGAGACCATCCCCTTCACAGCTGGAATGACAGATTTGCTGACATTCATATCGGAGCATAAAAGCACCATTGACTGCATCGTCATCTCTGACTCCAACACCATGTTCATTGACTGGATCCTCAACTCATCTGGACTCCAGGCAGCTGTCGATCAGGTTTTCACCAACCCGGCTAAGTTCAATCAGCTCGGGTACATGGAGGTACAGTGCTACCACTCTCACGATTGCGATCGATGCCCCGTCAACCTGTGTAAGAAAAAAGTCCTGGAGCTGTACCTGTCGGAGCAGTCTGACGGCGGCGTGGAGTATGAGCGGATATTTTACGTGGGGGACGGTGGGAATGATCTCTGCCCTGCTTACTGTCTGAGAGGGGATGATGTTGTGATGCCCAGGAAGGGGTACACCCTGGAGAAAATGCTGGCCAAGCTGGAAGGTCAGGAAGATAACACTTCTCTAAGAGCTAAAGTCATAGCCTGGAGCAGTGGCACTGACATCCTTCAAGAACTGAGAGGAAGTATGCAGTTGTAGCCAGGGCCATGGAGTACCAAACTTGATCCACTTAAATATTTGGCACTCCTGGCAAATATTCAGTCTGCATTATCGAGGGCACATGCTGCTCCCTGTAATTGTTTAAAAATAAATCGGCATGTATCAATTTTAAAGTAAACTTTTGATGGTAAAATCATTTAAATTTTGTTACAAACCCTTGAAAATGGCCGATCTGTTGGCAGGGAATTTTATCTTTTTTTGACAAAACAGTAACAAACTCTGAAACAAAGATTGGACTTAAAAGGAGTCATGGAGTTTTGACGAAGGGTTTGAGGCGTCTGCCCAATCACAACACAAATACATCACAAAAACAGTGTTAACACTTGCAGTCTATGCTGGACACACCTTTTATAATGGCAACCGATTAAAAAAATAGTTCCTCATTTTGGGGAATATGCTTATTTGCTTAGAATTACATTGATCCTGCTTTCATGTACACTAAATATAAAGCTACAGCCAGCAGCCAATCAGCTTAGCTTGGCATTAAGGCTTGAAGCAGCAGGACAGTTAGCCTCCTTCTGTTCAAAGGTAAAAAAACAAACAAACAAAAAAAAAAGGCCTTCCAGTAACTATAAGCTGAATAACATATGTCTTCTTTTTCTTGTTTGTTTAAACCAAACAAATGAGTTATAATGTGTTCCGGTGTCCCAGTAAGCTGCGACAGCGTGACAGCATGAACAATACTAGGACCCTGAAACTGAAGCAGCCATTTATTATTTACACTTGTGCTTTTCCTGCTGTGACATATCAGAATTATCGTTTAGTTAAAAATGTAAATCCACAGGTCACCCGTTTTAATGTAACACCTCTACATTAACTTCCTGAAGTTGCCATATAAACGGAATAGTATTTTGATCGTCTAGAAAATGCAAACTATCTTTCCAAATAAGTTGTTGGTCAAATGTCGTAGTTGTTAAATGTTAACTAAGCTTACAACAGAAAGTAAAACATCATTCCTGGTAGGAAAAATAAGTTCCATTGCTACAACTCTTGATTTTAGGATCAGACCATCAGTGGGAGAACAAATAACAGAGCTATTTAGGTATTACCCACAGTTTAGATTTATTAGCTTATTTTAGTTTTTTTATACAGTGTTTCTGATTTGTGCTGCTCTGTGGCTGTGAACAAGTCTGCCCGTCAGTGATTTTGACTGATGTATATGTGTATCTCAGGTCTGTGGTTTGTAGTTGTACATGTGAAGCTATCTTGATTGTTTAAACCTGGTTTGGATTCACCTGATCGTGTTTACTCTGATTTTGCTGTATTAAATGGCACAAACCTCATCTGTTTGTTAACGCTAAATGAACAAAAGGGGTCTTGATTTCTACACTAGTCTAGAGTTATGTGGACAATTTTGCTGAATAAAATCCAGAAACGTTTTTTATACGTGCATCTACACACGTTTTGAGGAGGTTCCAGGTTTTATTTAGCAGTATTATCCAGACAAATAGGAAACATTCTTAGATGGTATTAGGGTAATTCTGGGGTAATTTATTTTATAACAGCCAGCTGATATTACCTGAACAGAGTAATGTGTTTTCTACTTGATCTTTATGGGACCACATGCGGAGATTGTCATGAAGCAGCATGTGAAATATTGTTTGTTCTTAATCTTGTAATTCTAGCAATGCAATTAAAACCAGAAACCTCTTGTATCTATTATTTCTTTATGTTCTGTTCACTGAGTGCCAAGAAAAAAAGAACCCTGTACACTGCAGTGCAATCAAACAACAGTCCAGTTGTGAAACTGTGATGGTGTGGTGTTTGATTGCATAATATTACATGCTTTTTCTTTCATTTTTGCTTTATATATTGAAATGGAGTGGACAAAGTACTAGAAACACTTAATGCTGTCCAGATGATGTATAAAAGGGGCATTTGGAGCCATGCAGACACAAACCTCCACTTTTGGACAGCACTTTGACAACAACATACAGTTTAATCGCCTTCGATAAACATGGAGAATAGTCTCTCGCTATCAGATGATGGCTGTAATGGAAAAATTTAACAAATGAAAGGGAAAAGTGAGGATGACAGAAACGGTAACGGAAACTGTTGTTGAGAGATTTCACTCAAAATGTCCACCTCATGGTGGTGCAAGAGGGAGAGGCGCGGTTACTTAAATCATTACAATACGGGAATCATCCGGGAACCCTGGATGTCTGTAGAAAATGTTGTGCCAATCCATCTTAGATATTTCATAGGATAAGTCAAAACCTTCACCCATTGATGGCACTTGAGGAAAGTTCAGGGGATCACCAAAGTCAGAAGGCTTCCTCCTCTGGATATAATGAGATATACAGTCGGGCCAAAACGTATTTAGTCAGCCACTGATTGGGCAAGTTCTCTTACTTGCTAATCGGTGGTTAGCTGAAGCCCCATCCACACTATTGCGTTTTCGTTTTAAAATGGAAGCCTTTTGCTACGCTTGCCCCTCCTGTCCAAACTAAAATGGCGAAAAACGCTGAAAACGCTGCCGACCCCGTTTTTCGTTTCAAAACTCCAGGTGGCAGTTTAGTGTGCAAATAATACTAAAAGCCTTCACTTGTACTGTCCATGTCACCGTATTAACTTTGTGACAACTTCTAGACTGTTTTCCACCGCCACAGTTTCTTTGTACTCCCGTGTTACAGTAACAGTCCCAGCTCATTATTGGTCCATGCAAAAAAAAAAATCTGTAGTACTTTATTCTTTTACCAAATCTTCTGTAACTACAGAACAGACCATCTGCTTCATGTTTACGCCGGCACACGAATGCCTAGTGTATGTGAACTGCCACTAGATGTACGTTTTTTAAATATAGACAGAGTTGGATTCTGAACTCTTGTTTTAGTTTAAAAATGTGGAGTTTTAAAACCAATGTGTGTAGTGTGGATGGGGCCTGAAGAACTGATTTATCCTCTCTTTTCAGATGCATCAGTTGCATCATGTGAAGATGCAAAGAGATCACTTCCCAAGACTGACAGAAAAAAAAAGAAAACATCTCTAAATTGGCACAAATGCAGAGGGCTTTGAAGGAGGATTTGGAGAGAGATGCAGAGACACAGAGACAGACTCAGCAGGCTTTGTTTACTTCTGGAATTCACTCTTCAGTGGGATGAGGCTTTAGATGAGGCTTGCTGTATTAAGGGAAAATGCTTAGTTGCATAAGTAACAGCCAGGCTCAATAGCAATGCTGTCAAACTGGGATACATTAAGTCTTGGGAGTTTAGACTAGTTTGCTCAGAAGGTTTGGTGTTCAGGCCAAAAAGAGGGATCAGAAACCGCTGGTGTCTGTGAATGACCAGAGGTTTTAGTCCATCATATTAGGGATTATTGCATTTATGTCACGATTGTGTAACTATAATCAGTTTTTGGGTAGTCACATACAGTATTGCCGTCGGATAAACCTTCTGTTTGTGTCTACACAGTGTGAAGACGAAAATCCAATCTAAAATAACAGTTTGTGGCCCATAGTGTCCTCAGTAGACCAGAATGCAATGCAACCACAAGGCATTGTTAAGTTTTTATTAAGGAGCTGTGGGCAATTTTTCCACATATCTGTAAAAATTACAAGGTAGGTGCAAACAATTCGCATTCTCTGAAGCATGCTGAAAGGCAGGCATGGAGTATCTGGCGGGCACTTGGATGGAATTTTCTTTTCATAGAACATTTTAAGTCATTAGCTTTCTTTCATACCATTTCAAAGCTGTTCCTTAGCACAGTTAGCACTGTATTATTGGTGGACTAAATGTTGCTAATTATCAGTACGGTAGTTTACATCATTTGTTTTCATTTGTCAAAAACATTCAGGCTTTCAAAAGAATGTACTTGTGATGACCCTCCTGGGCGTACTGTGGGTCCAGCTGACGTATTTCATTATTGTGTAGAAACTTTGCATTCACTTCATGTTTTCACAAGCCTGTGTACTAGTATACCATCATCTTCAGAAGAATGTAAGTAGTTAGAAAAAAGCACAAAACACAAACACTGACGCAATAAAATTACCATAAAATGACTGAGCTCTTTAAAATAATTTTTTTAAATGATCCTATTTATGATCTATCGTGAGTTCTGTTGCTAAGGAGCTCCACATATAGGTTTATTCTGTTATGCTTAACACCATGCATGTTCCCAAGTTGAACTGAGTAATGCAATAATTAGTCAATTAACTGATTGGTTGATCAGTAGAAATCAATAGGCAACTATTTTGCAAATCAGTCAATTGTATTACGTCACTCTTTTTAAAGAACAAATGTTCACTAGTTGTGGCTTCTTCAATATGAGTATTTGCAGGTTTCATCAGGCTTTTTTGATTGTAAACTGAATATCTACGGGTTTTGGACTGTTGGTAAGACATTTGAAGACGTCACCTTGAACTCAGGACCCTGGAAATTGTGATGGGTATTTTCCATAATTCACTGAATGTTATCGACAAATCGATTAATCCATTATTTGAGAAAAGATTTGGTGGATAAACAATGATTTCCTACTATCAGTGGGAGTCTATAGTGAGTTTGTGAGCCAGCTTGATCAATCTTTCCTGTTGCACTAATAGGCCTGTTGATTAAAATCTGTCCAAGCCACGCCCCACCCACACTGCACCCCTCTGTTCTGCATCAAGTACACATGTAACTGGAACAATAGCAAATTGGTCTCCAAATAAACACATTTTTTTCAAAGAAGCACAGAAGTATTAACAACACAATGTACTTACAAGTACCAACGCTGTCAATGTTATACAAAGTTATCTATTAATTTCTTTGTATTAAGCGGTAGTATTGGTGGAGTAATTGTAATTTGTTGAGGCTAATTTTAACTGCTTAGTTTAACCAGTTACAATGAAATTTGATCGATTGATAAAATGTTTGTATGTTAATAACTAATAACTACAGCTGTTCAGTAAATATAGTTAAGCAGACACAACAATTTCTGTCTGAAATATAGTGGAATTAAAGTATAAAGAGGCAGTAGATTATAGAAAAAGCCTCCTGAATGTTAGGTAAAGAATGCCACCAATTGCACTTAAAGCTGCAGAAGGGAATTGTTTTTTAAAAATAACTTTTTGTACATGAGACAGATATCATGTGGAAAAAAATGTGGTTCCTCTGGCTCCTACTACCCCTCCTATTGCCGTATGCAAGAATCCACCTCGTCCGAGTCAAAACAACCAGAGGCATGAGGAGTCTCTAAGGCAGGGTCAATCACTGCTCGTGCACACGCTGTGCAGGCCCCTTTCTCACACATCCGCTTACTAAGTCAAGCTTCATCGCAGCTTCAGAAGTTTTGCAAACACAATGACTGAGAAACATCAAATCCTGTGGACCATGTTGATCTGGTGTGTTATTACCATTGTCCATTCACATTCATGTATCATTCTCAAAATATGGTTTTGTTTAGGAAATTCAGACTTCTTCTTTTCTATGGGAGAAACTCAACACCATAATTTAACACCACAAATGAGGCATGTATATGTGTTATATCACCATGACACCATGTATTATTCATGAAGTGTTGTTAAATATTTCAATAACAGCAATCCTTGAATTCAGTGGGCATTTGCACACCGAACCGAAGAGTGAGGTAAGAGACCATTGGGCATCATCCTTTTGCCGAAACAGCATTTCATCATAGAAAACCCCAAAGATGTTGTCATTGCAATTCACATGCAGAACAAGTGTAATTTTAGAATGAATTTGTCATAATTCAATTGACAGTGTCCCAATCCATTATGACTATCACATCACGGTTTACATTAGATTACATTTAGCAGACACTTTCATCCAAACCGACTTACAATTGCTATAAATGTCAGATGTCGCGCGCCTCTGGAGCAACTAAGGTTAAGTGTCTTGCTCAGGAACACATTGGTGGATGTGTCACATTGGGGAACTGAAGCCGGGTCTCTCACACCAAAGGCATGTGTCTTATCCACTGCTTCATCACCATTGTTTGATTTTGTTGCTTTGGCACAGGCAGACTTTGTAATGGCAAAGACTGACTACAACCATGTCATCCAGAAGGCCCCCGGATCTCTAAGAGTATGATTTCCACAATGTAAGCCGCCCCCGGGGAGATGCTGCATGCCCTGGGAGGCTTCTACTCTGAAGGCCTGCTCATAGACATTGCCCTGCAGTGCTCCTCTGCACTGCCACAAGGTGGAACTTTAAGAACACAGCTCATCCTTCAGGGTCATGTTCACTGCTGACATGAGGGAAAGGACCAATAGCCTTGCCAGGTATGTGTGAATATGTGAGAGCAAGGGAGCGGAAGGGGTGTGATGATTATGCCAATTAAAGAGGATGAAGCACTCATATTTCATGCCCCACTGGATTGACCCACCTTGTGCATCTGCATTAACCCAGTCATGGACCAGTCACGTGTCTGCCTTGTCTCATTGTGTAAGCAATATTAAATATTTAAGGAAGACACCCTTGTATGCAAATGTGTATGGATGACTGACTTAAAAGCAATTAAGATAATGTTAAATGGATGAATAAGAAATGTGAAATCGTGACAAAATAATAACAGCATAGCCAGGAGTACACTGGTTCATATTAGTGGCTTACAGCAATGTGAACACCTTCTTGGTATTGCAGATTTAATGATTTAGTGACATACAGGGCAGTCATTCAAGTAGAAAGCATCGGTGCATTTTCTGTGTTTCTCGTTTTGGCAAACATCCGCTGAGCTGTACTTGCCTTTAGAGGTCAGCTCTCCCTGATCTCTGATCTCCCTATAAGAGAGGGGGAGCAGAAATGAGAGAAAAGATGCTTCAAGGGATCAATAAATTTTCACAAAAACCTTTTGAACCCTACATGGTGTAGGCACAGCGTTGTGTTCTGCATGAGCAGATGATAATAGTTAACAGGGGAGCTGGGTCATAAAGAGAAAGGGCTTCAGCTAACCACTATTGTAAATTTCTATCCATATCGTTCCCCACAATCTAATTATTGTGAAGAATGTAGATGACCTAATGGATTTCAGCAGCACTAGGGAATAATAGTTCTAACATCTTGCAGAGGTTTCAAAAGGCAAAGTGGGTTTGCTATAAATCTTTCATTTGCTTATATCATCCTTTATCCTTCATAAACTGACCATTGTGTTTCAGTGTTTACTGTATGACTTACTATTGTCTGTGTCAAAAAAAAAATGATACACTTCCCTAGCTTTGCCCTCGCTCTTTATCCTGTGTGAATAGTGTCTCATATAACCTGCTGAGGGTGACAGGCAATACATTGTCTGTGTAACATGTGAAATTCATGTAATAAAAAACTAAGAGATGTTGCCTGTGCCCTTACCTTGGAAGAAGTTAGCTCGGTATTTTCCATATTGCTATCATGGCAAAGACTTCAGAGAAACCGAAAAAGACATCGAAGGAAGTGAGGAGGAGAGAAAAGAGAGATTGGCGGCCCCTCAGGCACCCGATAACGGTGCTAGTTTTTGCATTAATGCTGGTTTTTCTCTAATGTTTCTGTGTTGTATGGTATCTTGTCTTGTTAGTTGTTTAATGTGATCTTGGTTTTAGCACTGTGGACTGTAATAAACAGCATTTTGTTAATTTGTGTACTTGGTATGTGAGTGAATGAATAAATGAACTTTAACTTGGATAAGAGTATATCAGACTGACTTTTATTCATTGGCATGAGCTATAAGAGTTGAAAGGATGCAAGAAAGGGGGACTAGTAAGTATTAACTTATTAACTGGCATGCTATGTCTTGCTTGATGTATGCCTGTGTTAACGAAGTCATCGACTTGACCAATATCAGCCAGACGTTTCACAGAGAGAGGTTTAGCCACTAGCTATATCTCAAGTTGATGTTAGCAAATTTATTAGATAACACACTCCGCCATCGGTAACGTTACTGTAAGTGCTCGTACATTGTTTGCTGTCTAGCTTTGCTGGCTAGCTTGCCAAGTTTCAAACAACATTGTGCTGCTGCAGGTGGAGACACCAGTGTTGTGCCGGAGCTGGATGAGTGGGCGGCATAAGTGTAATTAGCAGCCCAGCAGAGGCGAAGAGACCAGAGAGGATGGAAGAAGCTAAAAAGACAGAGTGACAAAGCAAGAGGCTCCCAGATTTTGGCAAGAACTTCATGAAATAAAGGGACTCAGCTGGCATTCTTTCTTTTGGACTAGTAAGTAAAATTGTTATGTCTATTGTTGTCACACCTGCTTGATGTTTGGCTGTGTTAGCAAAGTTGTGGACTGGCTAGTTTTTGAGCATAAGTAACAGTAATAATATCAAATGCACATGTGCAGCTGTCCTTTTTTATGACAGCGGTGAATTACACTGGAAAACGGAAAACGGAAGGGGCGCCACATCGCACAAAACACCAAATCTTACATCAGTTGCTTTAACACCCCATGAAAATTTTGGTTTAACTTGTTACCTTGCTGCAGCAAAGGACAGGTGTACTCCAGGATCCTGTGACATCACTGTTGGCTATAGTTACAGGTTCAACAGAATACACTTCTGACCACACCCACACTGATATTAGGTGTGTTATTTGTGACATTATTTCCAAACAATAAGGGACTGTTAAGGTAAAATTTGGATAATTTAATAGGCAATTTGGGAATATTTATTGAGTTATCTATCTTTTTTGTGCATGTAATAGGTTTGCTAACTGAAAAAGCCCAAAGTCCAGCCCAAAGGGAGTTCACATCTCCCACAGAAAATTTCTGCTCTGAACTGACAGAAAAAAAGCTTGTTTGTAGTCCAGCCTTTACTTCCTTTTCATCCCTGTGACGTCACAGGAATGAAAGCAAACTGGACGTCATATAACGATCGCCAAGCGGCTAGTCTGACATGCCCTCAAAAAGACCGTCTGAAAAACATAGAGCTGCAGCACACAGCTCCCCTCACCCTTCCAAACACTAGCTACCCTCCAGGCAGTCAATGAACATAAAGCTGTTACTGTGATGTAGAGACAGAGCTCAGTTAAAACTTTATGGATGAAAGATACATTTGTTACAGATAACTCACCAGTCTCAAACTCTTGCTCCAGTCTTTGTTGCCAAGCTGGTCGGCAACATGTACAGCTGAACAAAAGTCCTGTGAACCGGCTGCTCACTGAACCGCCCTTCATTGCTTCTGATTGACTAGTAGTCCTTAACTAGGAACTGCGCAACTCCCAACAAAGATCTTGTAAAGGTAAGATTTATCACTCCATAGCTAAAACGAAGCGTTCAACACACAAGGTGAAAAGAGGAGCTGCAGCAATGTGCAGTATGACAAAAAATATGGTGTTTTTTGAAAATTAAACCATGTAAACATGTTCTGGTAAAACGTGTATTGGATGTATTGGAACTGGAATAAAATACCACGTTGAATTTGGCCTTTGAGACTTTCCTTAATCCATTTAACTTTAAATGTGTTGTTTAAGTCAATGAAGTCATAATTCAATACCACCTTCCTTTCTGGACAGAGACAGTATGTCTTTCTTCAGGTGATGGTGTCTGTTTTTACAAACAAAATTAGTGTGTTGTTGATTTCCCTGGATGTTGAGTCTTGGACAAACACTAAAACAGCAGAATGAATCAGTCTAGATATAACTTCAGCCTTGTTTAACTCTTCCAAAAATAGACAGGTCATGTTCAAACCACATATTATAATATTTTTTTGTTTTTTAAGTCTAGGAAAAAAGTTGTTGTCTAGTTAACAGATCTTGAGTTACGTCAATTGCTAAATATTTAACCTTTTCACCAGAATGCTGCATATGCTATCATTGTCTATATCAAAAAGACTTAAGATTTCCCTTTGTTAAGTAACCTTGAAGCCTATGAAAATTATTGAATTACTTGTAGAGTTGGTTCAATTTGATGTTAATCTTTCAGAAACAAAACTGTATCATCTGCAAACACTTTATACTGGGACTGTTTAAAATCTTTAATGACAGTAACTCTGATACAATAAGAAATAAAAAGGGGGAGACTGGACAGTCGTCAAGTAAGTTTAAAACTTATCTTAAGTTGTTTACATACATGTCGACCGGCCGTGAAACCTGTTTAGGTTTTGTTTATAATCTCTCCCAGATTTATTTTTAAACTTGCATTTAATCTTGCAAATACAAGTGCAAATAATTTATAATCCACATTTAGAGGTGCGACTCGTCTCCATTTTTCAATAGACATTGGATCTCTTTTTGGTTTAGGGATCAAACTGATTAATCCTTGTTTCATATTTGTTGTCATTTCCTATTTTTTTTATACATTTTTTATACACTTCCATAATTGTTGCTTCAATAATATCCCAAAAGTGCAGACAGAATTCAGTAGATAAACCATCAGTCCCAGGAGATTTTCCCGTTTTCATGTGTTTCAAGGCTTCCACAAATTCATAGTTTAAAAGGGGCTTTTCACAATTGTCTTCAAACTGATTCAAAATATTAGGAATATAATTTTTATGTTATATAAGAATTCTTAGATTTATATAGTTTTTCTTATAGAAATAGATCTACATGTAGCAAGATCCAACATGTTCTGCTATTTCTTTGGGATAAGTACTGATGTTATTATTTATTTTCAAAGCTGAATTATTATTACTATAGAGGTTTTGTTCGCCGTTTTCTGATCATCTTGCCTTGGATCTTTCAAATGCCCTTTGGCAGCATCAATGTGTAATTTATTTATTTAATTCTGGAGTTGCATTAGTTTGAACCTTTGTAATGCTAGCCTTCTTAATGTCCTTGCCACATCTGATAGCTATTTCTCTAATCTTAACTTTGCAAAAGTCCCATTTTAGAACACAACACTTTTCATCTTTTCTAAAGATATTGTGTACCATTTGTTTAACAGTATCTTCTTGGAGTACAATATTATTTAGCTTTTAGTACTCGCATAGTTTATTGTTACTTTCTTTTTAACCTATTAAATGTATAGAAATGAGCTTATGATCAGATACAGGACCATAGCAGTGTGAAATCTTATAACAAGGAAGAGGTGGAATTAACCATAAATCTATTCTAGATTGTTTTGTACATTTAGCATTACACCAAGTAATCTCTTTGCAGTTTGGATTAAGTCAGTTTAGGTAAGAGAAACAATTATTTTATAGCTGAACTAAAATCACTTATTTAAAACAATAAGATGCACAATGTCAGAAGAACAACTTTAAGTCTATAAACAGAAAAGGCTTGTAAGATTTCACAAGGACTGTAGAATAGAGATTCTTGGGGGTTTGAGCACCAACGTAAGGACAAAACCTTTTAAACTGCTACTGGACTATTGTCCAACTGTCCAAAATTTAAAAATTTTTTTCTAATGTATAATACCTAGACCAACCTGTTGTCATTAGATCAGTCTTGGTGAAACAGGACCACATAATCAAGTGACCAAGTGATGCTTATGCAACGTCTTTGTCTTTCATCCATCAATGATCACCAAGTAGTCTTACTCCCCTCCTTGCGCGCTTTGTCAACCAGTGGCCAAAGCTTTTTGAGACACTGTCTCTCCTCATACGTCAAGTCCTCCGTGAGTCAAAGCTTATTCTCCTTCATCACACTCGAGCTCACTGAACCCTTCCTGATTTTGTGCCTGAAGGTGGGTATAGCGAATTGTATTTTCACTGGACGTGAAAGGATAAATAGGAGGATAAATAGGAGGATAAATAGCTTTAGATTCCAGTATTTGAAATGCAAATAGGTTAGGCTAGCAGGTTGCGGCTATCAACAAGTGTGTTCCTTCCGATAATAATTTGTCCATATTAGACTGACGTTACTACATTTATCTTGCTTTACTCACACTCTTTGGATAAAGCAACTGGCACTCAAAACCTTCTGGAGCCTTGAGCCACACATCTGCGCTGGCCGTAATCTTGGTGATCATTTCCCATCCTGGTGTTACGTTTACTCTGCTTGTTGGACCATGATGAGGTCACAAAATCATGCACATCGTACACATCTCAAGTGGAGGGAAACTTTACCATAAACATCCCGAGGTAAAAATCTGATACCTGTGATAAGCTAACTGTAGCAGAAAATGCTGTCTGGGATGTTAAGGAGTCAAATTCATGCCTGCGGTGTCGCT
The DNA here is from genome assembly GCA_029875015.1 of Lepomis gibbosus. Classification (NCBI taxonomy): domain Eukaryota; kingdom Metazoa; phylum Chordata; class Actinopteri; order Centrarchiformes; family Centrarchidae; genus Lepomis; species Lepomis gibbosus. Next base: position 17,382 of record JAPMOB010095114.1, read on the forward strand.
GACATGACACCAAGCAGAAACTGTGTGCAATGGAATGCAGTTCCATTTATCCAAAATGTAGTGAAGTTATGAAAATATCAAAGTAACAGACTATTTTTATTTACCTTTCTTTACCATTGATTTTATATTCTTTTGTAATAATTGTTGGTTTATAAGACAAACACTTGTTTTACCAGTGATAAAAGTTGGTTCAATTCCTTACTTCATGACTATTACCTTCATGTGACTATCAGGAGCCATACATAGATGTTGACGTGCATGTCAGACAGCAAACAGCGATGCATATGGCGATGATGTGTGTATCATGGGTTTTCAGATGACTTACAAAGATCACACATGCTTAGTACACATTAATCATTTGCTGCCATGACTTGATGACTAATGTTAGATGTTCCTTATATAAAGTTGCTGCTGCCGTTTTCCATCATAAGTCCCTATTTATCCCATTCAAAGTTCTACACACACACACATCTTCCTTCTCTCCTCTCCCTATTGTCAGCCTTGGTAGACTACATCTACTCCTCCAGACTCACCATAACCCAGCTAACCCGCAGGCTGCTAGCAGGCAGGTCAGAGATCAGCTCTCTGTACCTAGTGAAGTTCTTTTGCAGTGTCAAAATTGAAATTTTTAGAACAAATAGAAAGTAGACCAATACATTTCTGAGTTGTAGTTCTTGCTTTTCATGTCACGGATACTTTTTCCACTGTGCTTAAAAAGGTCAGTCATTAAAGTCAGGCGTTTCAAAGAAATTTTACACATTTATAATGAATCATACTGATCTATTGTAGTCCCTCTATTTGTACATATTTCTGCTACAAGCTATGGTTGCCAAAGTCTCTACATGAGATTCCTTTAGTAATTTAATTTCAGGAAGGCTAAATCTGAACACTTTGCTGTGGGTTTCAGGAGGTGATCAAAGAAGAGGAATTTCTAAAACTTGATCTTGACTGCCTGAGGGTTGTCCTAATGGAGGAGAACCAGGTTGTGGACACAGGGGTCAGGTGCTTGAGACACGATCCTCTCACTTGAACAAAACATCTCTCCTCCCCTCCCTGGTACTGGACATTAATCTAAAAAAACTTCAGTATGCTTTACTGAAAATGCATGGTTGCTATGAGCTAAATGACTTTGAAAACCACCTTAATGCCCATGTCCAAACAGCTCTCCATGGGGCTTAATGGGATGAGATCTATCTCCAAGATGATAGTAATTTGGGGTTACCATTGGCACCCTTTGTCCAAGGTTCAGCGTTGGAACCTGTCAAGTGGGGAGTAATGTAGGGTGAAGACATGCTGGATCACTCCAAGGAGAAATATACAGTGACTTTACTGGGCTGTACAATTTATGTAAGCAGGGGGTATCGAGCCAACACTGGTATCGAACTAACACCACAGAGATGTTGGATACAGTATGGGAGTACAGAAGTGGTTCAGATTATTGGACTTCAAGGGCAGCCCAGTCTTAAACACTTTCTATTTTGAAAATACTGTTTAAACTTGGTTTTAAATTTGGTTAATACCCACTGTTCAATGGCCTGTTGTGGCTGTGTGTGGGTTATGGGACACTACAGAAGAGGTTAGCAAGGCTGTGGATTAAACTTTTTGAAGAAGAGGTGGATGGGTGTTACTAATAAGGTGCAAGGCGTGTTTCAAGTATGTCGTACAATTGATATTCAGTTGTCTCATGAAGATTTAATGTTTGTCCAAAATTATCACAAGATAATCAAATTGTTGAACCTAGGAAAATAGTTTGACTCTAGGTAAATTTCACAAACAAATATGCATAAATTGATTCAAAACATTTTAGGACAAACCCACAATCAATAAGACTTTGCAGACTCGGCTTTCAATGAATGATGAGTGGCAAATATTACATGTGAATACCACTATAGAATTCCTGAAAAAAGGTTAAGCTAACATCAGTAGAATGAACACACAGCTGTAGCAGGTGGTAATTACGGCTTCAAGGACAGCTGCAGTGACAACAGGACCAACTTCTCAAGCTCAATAAAACACAACTCTTACTTGTTGTTATAAGCCTTTATACTTCAATAAATCTATATTCACATAAAAATGCTCTGATTGAAAGCCAGTTATTGCCATGCCATTGCTCCCTGCAGAGTATGGGATGTGTCTGCTGTCTTTGAACAGCAGCCTGTACCTGGTAGGGGGCCAGACCACCCTCGCTGAACAATTCGACCCATACACAGAAGAATGGATCATGCTTGGCAGCATGAAGGAGAGAAGCATAGAGTGCGGGGCGGTGGCCATGCTGTGCTGTGTGTACGTCACAGGGGGCAATTCCTGCTCTAAAGAGACCTACCTGCAGAGCATGGAGAAATATCACCCTCACACAGATACAAGGGACATGGTCGGAGATCTGCCCAAAGCAGCAAGCTTGCATGGCTGTATCTGTATTTATAATTGCATGTAACATGGAAAGGCTAGTATAATAGCTCCCAGTCAGGCAGTGATTGAAGAAATAGTTGACATTTCACTTCATGTTTTCTCAGTGTGTGTTCAAATATAACAAAACTTACCAAACCAGCACCTCTAAAGCTCACTTATTCAACACAGGAAGTCACGGCCAAGGAAAACTTACCCCCTGTAAAATTGCAACATTTTTAGCTGGGCTTTTGTGGACTACACAAAAGAGTTATAAGGCAGATTTGTAAGCTGTGTGCAATGGAATGCAGTTCCAGATATCCAAAATGTAGTGAGGTTATGGCTATGAAAAAATCAAAGTAAGAGGCTATTTGTATTTACCTTTCTTTACCATTGATTTGATATCCTTTTATAAGGCAGATTTGTAGTGTTTACGTGTACCATGCAACATGAAGTTAAATTCCCCCCTCCCTTATTTTAGTTAGCCATTTCCAAGAACTCAATCTGCCATCTTAACCGTGTTTTGTTTTTCACATCACACATTTCAACTTATGCAGCATTCACATGCTCCTCAGATGGTTCCATTTCCGAGTTGGGAGGTCACTCTACCAACTTTGGTGTGAGCTTTTAAGTCGTAATGTGGAAACAACATGGATGTATTTGTAAAGTGTCTGGGTGATGGATTGTTATGTATGCTGAAACAGTTCAAAGCTTTGTTATTTTGTCCCAGATGTGTTGCTGCACCAGTACATTCACTAAAACCACTAAAATATTGCTTTACCTGGCTTGTTTTCTGAATCTTAATGCTAATAAATATTATATGTAGGTCACTCTGTGTGGACAGCAACTAATGGATACAAACTAATACCATATTACAAATAACAATTGATCAAAAAATGTACCAAACCAGCAAGTAGCAATTACAGGATAACCGTAAATGATAAAATGTAACAGCGCAAGTACAGGAAACTTCTAAGTTTGCTAACTTAGAAATGAACAAATGGCTACTGCTCTTACCAGACCTGAACCAGAACAGCAAAATCCCAGAGTACATTGAATTAAGCAAGAGTAGGTTTTATTGGTAATAAATTCAACCCTTGATGTAAGGGCATGAAATGTGTTATTTCTTCTTTCAAAAGTTGTGTAGTTGGGCTTTAATGGGTGGAGCCAAATAACTCCTGCAGATTACACCTGTCAGACAAGAATTACAGAGACTGAACTCAAAAAATAATTAACTATGGTAACATTCACAATCAAGCAAGGTTAGATAAGCTAACAAGTAACCATACAAGCATAGCAGACTATGTCTCGTTCAGCAGTAGCAAGAGCTCAAAGACTCCATAATATAGGCCTTTTCACAGCAGACATTTCAGCCCATCATAACCAGAAGCGTGTAATTAGTACTGTGCCTCTGTTGCATTTAAGCTTACCAGTCAGCCATGCCAGAGAGGCAGAGCTAGCCTACATATAAAGTGCAACCCTTGATAGTAATATGTAATTACACCAGTGGTTTTCTTTTTATGACATGTCAAAATGTCTGCCCTGAGAAAGGCCTTTTGTGCTTTAATTCTATTTGTTCACAATTTGTTGTCATTGTTTTGTTAACTCGGACTCAACAAAATAGACAATAGAGGAGATCCTGAAAGCAAAATGAAAGTTGTAGCGTGGTAGGGTTAGGAATTTAAGAGCCCTGATTCATTCATGAGATGGCAAGTTTCATGAATAAATCCATTATTTAGCTTATTTGTAGCTACCACCTGTCTTACCTTTTCCTCTGGGTTGTAGACAAGACAGGCAGAAAGACAGGCTGAAAAACTTAAGGCTCTTGGGCTTTGCTCAGTGAGTTATAACTCAAATGTAATATAGATTCAGGCCATCAGAAAAGCTTCTCCAACAAGGCCAGTCAGCTTGGCTGGGTCAGTTACTGGTTATCCTTAAGCAAATTAATTTAGTTACTCCTAATCAATTTCTTATCTATTCTGAAAAGGCGATGCAGTGTGTGTGTGTGTGTGTGTGTGTGTGTGTGTCTGTTTGAGTTAACAAAGTAAAAAAAAAGATATATGAAGACAAACTGACAGCCAGTCCAGCAGAGAGTGAGGCAGACAGAGACAGACACAGAGGGACAATCTCCGGTCATCTGTGTCTTTCTCATCCTTATCTGAGCTCCTGAATGACAGGGTGTTTCTCTCTGTACAGTCTCAGACTGATCATCACAGAGAACTCTTTCCATGCAGATGAAAGGAAAAGCAGTTAAATACATACTTAGAGACTTAAAGTCTGATATATAGCGCCATCATCATCAGGTCAATATTTAAAATTTTCCTTACTTTGGTTTATCACCACATACCTTTTAAACTGATTACACTTACATCAGCCTTAGCTGTACTTCATGTACAGTCGATTAACAATTAACATCTGTTTTGAAATGGAATTGTTAAATAATAAAATCACCACTGTTGCATAAAAAAATAGACAATGTAATTCAAGTCTTCCTTGTTTTAGTCTGTCGTGTTTTAAACTGGAGAAAGAGGGTGTCTTTATCAAGCAACTAAAGGGTGACACATATTAATTATACTTGGGGATAGCAAATATGGCATTGGCTGCAATAAAGCAAATATGCCTTTGTAAATTGTGTGAAACCCTATTAGCTATGCACAGAAGCCAGTCTGAACTAACATGACAAATGCTTACCCTTTTCTACCAATTACTCCAAAGTCTATGCTCATTGTTCTCTTTGACAATAATGGCCCAGATCTAAATCTCCTTGACCCATTTGATTTCAAGTTCCACTGCTGAGCTCTGAGGCCTGCATTACTCTGCTCTTTCTTACAAGTTTGTTGTCCTGTGCAACACTGTCTGTATGGGTAAAAGGAACAGTAATGAACATAACCTGCCAGGGGATGGCAGTGTTGCTCTACAAGTATGAGTAAGAGTGTTTGTACCGTGCACCATGAGTTTTTCTTACATTTTGAAACCAAACTCAGATGAGCTTTGCTCTTCACAAGCAAGGACGCGAACAATCGTAAAATCAATGAAAGAGCTGATGGACAAGAGAATCTTGGTGAATTACCTTTGGATGTGGCCTGAGTAAGTGTTCATCTCTCATCACTTACATGGTGGAGGGTAAAGCTCCCTCATCTAAACTGCTTTCACTTGCAGAATACAGTTTACCCACCTTGTAAAGGCTGGGAGGCATCTACTATTCACCACCTTCTCAGAGCCTTTTGTCAAGTTGCTCTTGAGCAAGGCTCTGAGCAGCAGCAGTGAATACATATGTAGGTTCTTTAAGGGGTTTTGGTCATACTGGTGATTCTCCCACGACTTGGCCAGGTGCTAAGCCCCATCCTACTACAGCACACTGCAACAAGGGAGCGCCATGTGTCATGATATGTTTCTCCCACAAAGGCTTAAAGTGAAGATGTTTTTCTTGCATCTATTGATTGTGGTAATAATGTCAAGCCAGCGTAGCTCAAGAGGATAAAGGGTTGAGGGACTTGAGTATAAGCAGATAAGATTGGTGGTAATAAAAAATGGATGTCAATAGAAGTTGATAAAGGTCACACATTATTTAATGTCACTAAGAAAAAACAATAACAAGGAGAGCCATTCAGAAATCCACTTCTTTTACAAACCCAATATACTCCTCATATTTCTCCCTCTCTTCTTTCCTCTTGTCACAGCTCTGCTCAACTCCCTGATCCTTGTTGTTTTCACCCACTTAAAGCTGATAATGAAATGTATGCACTGGGCGAAGCAGGCGATTAATCAGAGCAGATGTGTATCTAGGTGAGTGCCAGAGCAAGTCTCTGGAGCGCAGCGGCCTTACGGCTCAAACTCCACAACGACTTTAGTAGGAAAGCCGAGCCCTTGCCTCTCACCCCATGGCTGTCATTGCCAACCCACGTGCCAGCCTGCCTTATTACAACTAGTTAGCTGGTGTCGAAATGTCCTCACACTTCAGAAACGATCATGTCTCGGCCAATGAAAAGGCTGCTGGTGGGCTGTTGTGATGTTTGCTGGCCTGATAAATCTGTGATGACAATTTACTAGCACAATAGTGTTTGTTGCCTTTATCACAGTAGTCTTCTAGTATTATTTTACATTGAAATGATAATATTGTAGTGGTTTGGGTGGTCTTATGATATTTTCTGTCCCATATGATATCCTCATAATATTACAATGACATCTAGTATATTAATAATATGCAATAAAGTACAGGTATCCTATAGAAATGTGATATTGCTTTAAAGAATCTGATATTGCACATGTGGGCTGTCTGTACTGCAGCATGGCAGCAATATGGCACCTGTTTTTGAGCTTCTCAAAATGTCTATATTATAGCTTTACAGTTTTGCAGGACATTCAGAATAATGTTAAGAGGAAAAGTACAAGATGAGGCCGGGAAAATTGGAAAGCAAATACACTGTGATTTGAGCTTATCAAGGTAACGTCGGGGTGGGTTAGATCACCATGGTAACTTATGCTGAAGAACTAACCTGCTCCGCAGCAGGTTATGTTCCAGATAAAAGAACAGCTCTATAAAAAAACACCACCTACTGACCAATCAGTTCTTTTGGAAAATGACATCACCATCCGTAGGAGATCCCACTGATTTTATAGGCTGTTTTTATGTTTGCTGCGGGGATGCGGAGAATCTTTTGTATAGCAGTGTCCTCCTACAGACTGATGTAGGCTACTAAAGCCTTTTAGGCTACGAGGCTACTTGTTGTAGGCTTTTTAAAGATGTCCCAGTAAGCCTACTTACCAATCTGTTTCACACATCCTGTCGCAGCCGTAAAAATAAATGGTTTAATAAATGGTTTTCTTATGCGAGGCTGAATATTATGAGCATATAGTTTGTTCTAAAAGGTGAGTTTGAATGACCACTTATTCAGTCACAGCTTTTATGGGGAAATGCCAACACACAACCCAGCTAAAAGAATAAGTCTATAATTGTCATACAAAATAAGAACCCATCATATCAAAGCATTCATATTATAGGCCTGTTAACTCAAGCAATCATACTGTTGGTAATTTTCTATCTTCCTTCATGTGTCAACTGCAGCTCTGTTACTTAGATTATGTTTGTCTAATATTTGCTTTTTGATGAATTTGCGACTGATCATCTGCTTCTAACACTGCCTCTTTTATGCATACCTGTGGTCATGGCTGACTGAAAACCCGGGTTGATAAAAAGCTTCATGTGACCGCTAATCCCGATTGCGATTGTTAGGGTTAGTGAAACCGGATAAGATATCCTGGATATGTTGACCTTGCTTCGTGGTACAGGCCCCAGGTGTACGTATAGGAAATCCTGTGTTGTGCGGACAAAACACACATTATGACCTGTCCCTTACATACAATATGATCTTCCTCAGTCAAAGATGACATCTGTGTGCTGTGACTGCCATGAAAATTCACAAATCGTAATGGGCTATAGAGTCTCAGTTGAGCAACCAGAGGTGGTAGTAAGGTGAGGAGCTGAACAGCTTTCATTACCCAGCTTTGCCATTAGTGTCATACTGTATATCTTCACAATATCTGTATTCGATGATGCCAGAAATGCATACAGTTGGTGTTAAGGGTGGCTCATTTCCATGCCCATCCTGACCCCCACCCCTCACTCGCTGACATCATCTATAAGTCAGTGTGATGAATTGCTTGTCAGTTGGAAAAACAATTTGTTTCTAAAGGATGTGTTTGTGCATATGTGGGAACTGAAAAGACAATCAGCTTTCTGATGCAAAGCAGACATTTGCCTGTGTTTTGTTTCTTTGAGCAGTGACTGGAGAGGCCAGATGTGAAAGGAAACACCAAATTATATTTTGGTGTGAGAATTAAGCACGGTTCATCTTATATCTCCTATCACATAGCATTAAGTAAGTACCACCAATCTTCTCTTTCCTTCATTTTCTTCTCTGCAGGCTCATCTGTACTGCTATAAACTCATAGTCACTGTCACTCAAGATACCCTCATCCACACATACACAACACATTTGTATCTTATGGTACACTCACAGTATTTTCAATGCAAAACTCATGCAAACTAACAGACTGGTGCCAGCATTTCTCCATACTAAACCTTGAAGCACTGAAACTCTCCTCAGGTAGGCCTTTGTAATGTCCTTATCACATTTACAGCAGTGCACATAATGTGGTATGTAAAATATAGAGCATGGAAAAGAAGGTTAACGATCAACTTACCAATAGCTGCTCAATTCATACATCGACCAGTTCAATGGGAAATAGCTAATAATTATATTTTTTTATAAACTTGATTCGAAGTTTCACATGTTTGTTTATATATATGTATAAAACACTGGATGCAAAACACCCTGCGATGGATTGGCGGCCTGTCCTGGGTGTACCTGCAGGACATGCAGGCTAGGTTAATTGATGATACTAAATTGTCCTTAGGTGTGAGTGTGAGTAGTTGTTTGTCTATGTGTGGCCCTGTGATGGACAGGCGACCTGTCCAGCGTTGTAACCTGCCTTTCACCCGATGTCAGCTGGGATTGGCTCCAGCCCCCCATGACCCTGTACGCAGGGATGCAAAGCACACGAGACAGAATACAGAGTAGCTAACACATACTAAGGACTTAAGTCTAGACAATGAACCAGCAGCGAGAGGAGTGACAGGGCAACTTAAATACACAGAGAGGAGTGAAGTTAATCATAGTCAACTGCAACTAACAAGCTAATAAAGGGAGACCAAAAAGCAAAGCCAAAGAAATGCATGGGGCAGAGCACTACTAAGTCAAACAGGACTAACTCCTAAAATCCACTGACTGCAGGCTAAAATCCACTGACTCCATCCAGGAATCCACTGACTCCAGCTACGGCACGTTACGCCGGGAATCCACCAACTTAGTGGCTGCGGCGTGGTTGGCGGAGCTAATTGCAGCCTTTATAGTCAATGCTTGTGAGTCCACCAGACGCAGACGCAGCACATCCTAGAAGCGTCCCTGAAGTGGCTCTTCGCTCCACAGAGAAAAGGTAGCAAGTCTATTTTTGACACAAGCAGCACATAGCAGATCGAACCAGGCAAGTAATCAGACACAGAACAGCCGGGAATCTACTGACTCCATGCCGTAGCTGGATTGAGTGGATTCCTGGCTTAAAGGCATGAATGAATATTACAAAGTAGCCAAACAGATTCTACTGAAATTATTTAGTTGATCAACAGTAGCTGGGGCAATGGCAGAGGAGAAAAATCCCTGGCTAAATGTGCAAATGGTTGATGGGTTAAATTGTGTGGGGGCAGACAACTTACTAGGAGAAGCAAGCACATTCTTTAAAAATGCTAAAATGTAACCTAAAGCATAACCATTTCAAATGAGCAGCATTACAATTTCTTTGGGACAATCATTGTTTTTGCCATTTTTGTCCTTGAGTATCTGCACTGTAGGTTTGTGTGAAGTCGAAGAAGTAGCCACACATGCTATATGTTATATTTACATTTACTCATTTGGCAGACGCTTTTATCCAAAGCGACTTACATTTGAGGAACAACTTACAAGTATCAACGGAGCATCAAATACAGATCTACAACTGACAATACACACTAGTAAGAGCAACAACAACTCCTAGTAAGAGCTCATAGTACATATCACATCAATGGGTAAATACCTAGGGAAGGAAGTAAGAGTTAACAGAAAGTGCAA
>JAPMOB010095192.1:0-11906 GCA_029875015.1 Lepomis gibbosus
GCTCAGGGACACAGTGGGGATTGAACCCGGGTCTCTCACACCAAAGGCAGGCGCCTTAACCATTGCGCCATCCCACCCCGATCATAGTTATAACATAGACAGTTTTTAAAATTAAATCCACTCAGAGGCCTTGAGTGGGAGGCCGCTGGCAGACCTGCTGTGGGATATGGCTTGAAAACGGTGCATTTCTTCAAACCCCATTCACATGTTGGATTGTGTAATGGCTGGCTTCATTTTTGCAGGTAGTTTTCCTCCATTAACTCCTTGTGTATAAAAAAAATGGTCTACATGGTGGCTAGTCTCTTATAAGCTAATGTTAATTACTAGCCTGTCAATAATCGTAACCATTCATGCATAAAAATGAGTGCAACATTTCAAAAGTTTCCTGTAGCAAGTCATTTTTTTGATGTCCCACCCCATCCAGGCTGTGATTGGCTGGTTACATTGACAAGAGACTTTATGAAAAGAATGCACGAGTTAGAGGCACCTCATCTTCTCCCCACTCTGTCTCTGCAGACAGAGATTAAAAGGCTGGCAGAACGGGAACAAGTGAGCGTCACATAGTGCCCCCTGGGTAGTGCAGTTTATTTAGGGCCATGTAAACCGCCCAGAGAGCCTGATATGGAGAGGGCTGAAAAGAGTAAAGGCATGTGACTTGTGAGAATGGATACTGTGTACCAGTGAGTACCAGTTTTAAGCATTTGCTAGTGGCGAGTTAAAAGCTAAGCTCATGTGCACCAGCCAAATCAAGGCAGTTTTAAGTGGTGCCTTCAACAGGTTGATGTAGGCACCACCCACTCACTTTACATCCAGGGAGGTGGTTGGTAAATTGCGCACTAGCTAAATCAATCAATTAACTCAAGAAATGCCGGCACAATGGTGAATGTCAAATATAATGATGTACGGGTTTGTGAATGAGAGGAATACTGACAGTGTGGAGATGCAGATGTGACAAAGAGGATTAGAGTAAGAAGTACAGAACATTTTGCAACAGAGTAATAAAGAGGGTTGGACGAACACAGAATACTTCTTGCTTTCCCAAATACTGCCTGGCGTCAGCAGACATAATTCACAAATGAGCATTAGTCTGGAACCTCTCAGTTTCGATTTCCGAGTTATCAACAGGTGCCCACCAAAATGCCTCTGGACACAAATGGATAGACCTCCAAGCAATCAGCGCAGTAAATATGTGAGATGTAGTTGTTGGGCGGTGATTGCAGGGAACTTTTTCAAATTACTAAACTAACAGTAAACACTAAAATAAAATAGGCAGTAACAGAATTCTGATTCCTTTTTGATCAGCACTGCCTTGTTTGAGCCGTGGGCCTGGTGTGTTGCTGCTTGACAGACCTGCAGACTGAACCTACCAACAGTCAGAGCAGCACAATGTGTAAATAAAGCATGAGCTCAGCAGATTAGTCTGGTTCCCAGTCTACCAAATACTGAATCTAATCTGCAGTCATGGTAAACCTCAAAATGTTTACGTGGATCACTCTCTCTACCATGCTATCCTCCATCTCCACTACTAACTGACTCACTCACTGGATTAACTATACGAACTACGGTCACACTACAAGCAGATCTTTGGCTCTATTAAGACATTCTTCTCTGGTGCCCAAGTTACATTTACCATGGATTTTGTTGTACCTTCAGTTTTGGTGGTCACAATGCTGGGACAATTAGCTCCTCCTGGTGCACAGGTCCACGGTGGGCTAACTCCTCTAAATCAGCTGTATATACATGCATGGCCTAAGTTTGCCCTGTACAACAGGAGTTTTCAAAGTCTGAGACTGTGGGCCTCCCATCAGACAAACCTTGGAACCCCCCCACCCCCCCTTCTTTACTTAAATCCTGGATGTCCATAGGATCATGATTTTGTTATTTGATCCAATAGACACTTAACAATTGTAACAATTGAGCCAAGCTAACCTAATATTGCTGTTTGACATAACTTCAGACTCCACCAAATATATAAAAAAGTCTGTCCTAAGGCATTTTACCGCTTTCACTACCACCCTCCTTTGATCCCAAACAAAGCAGTCTCTCCCGACTTTTTAACTGATATATCATCATAACAGCAGGAAGGAGTATGGTTTTTACAAAGCATATAGCCTAGGACTAACGTTTCTTAACACCACCGTCTGAAATAAAAAAAATAAAGCAAGTAAATCTCAACTTTGAAACAGCTGTATTTCTGCACATGTAGCTTATTTATAAGAGCAATCTTCAGTAGTTACAAAATGTTACGTCAATGCCACTCTCTCCTGACGAGTCCAAACATCAGTTGAGTCCAGTGTATCACACGCTGGTGGAGACGCTGCTAGTTAATGTCAGTAGTTAGCTATCTAGCTTAATTAATACATTTAATTTACCTACCTTCAGAGTTTCATAATAAGCATCTGATGTTAGCTAGCTGAGAGCCCACCCTGTCATTTCATGATCAATATGTAATTTCAAATGTTATGTAATTGTAAGCTAACATTGGTGCTTGGGCATGAGCAGTGAAATTGGGGATAAGTTACTGTAGAGATACATTTTTTCATCAATATAAAGTTTATCGTTTCATTTGAAGTCTTTTCTGAATCCTTACACAATAAAAATGGCATTTGTTTTAACTCTGGAACTGCCCCCAAAAATCCCCAACAAAAGAGCAGAACTTTACTGGACTCAGATTAAATCATTCACAGTCAATATGAGCAAGAGGGAAGGAGATATTTCCTAAAAAAAAGAGTAATTTTAAACTTTAAATTTGATGAGAATAATAAGAATTAGGAATTAGAGATGATAGCACAGACTGTATTTTATGATAGTGTCTTTGGTTCTGGTTCAGCATTGTATGGGTCTGGTTTGAGCAGTCATGATGGTCTGCTGTTGTGTGTCTGACTTGGTAGTTTTGCTCTAGAATACTTGGTGACCCCTAACTACAAAGGTTGTCATGTGGTATTGGGCTTCCGTGAACTGCTGTAATGAATTTGATTTATCATCAGAACTTAGTTAAATAAGCAAGGATATTATGATTTTAGTTCACTGAAGCATCAGCCTGGATTGTACTGGGTTTCCTTTTTTCCTCCCAAATCCCACACATTTGGGCTATTGATCTCCTTATGTGTTTTGACATGCATTCACTGAGGCTCCAATCCACAACTTCTACTCTACAACAATCAATCTATCGCCAGCAAAGCCCCTCTGGTCAATGACTTCATCACAGACCACAACAGGATTATTAAAGTCTCACAGAAACCTGGCAGGCACAGAATGATGTTCTACAGCTAAATTCTGCAGATCTACTAGGATTTGGTACACGTGAACTCAGTTCAAGGCCACAGGTCGGCACCTGCAGAGGCTATGCACCAAGATGTGACTTACTGGTTATAAACAAATCTATTTTTATATACTCCAATACAAACATTTTTTGATGAAGGAAATACTAGAATTATAAAACCTAATTTTCGTTGCTGTTTTTCGTCTAGCTTTTAGCTAACTCTTGCTTTTCTATTTATTTTATTGTATTTGATTGGCAACCTTTTTTATTTTGAAATCTATAAACTGTTCCCATCTATAGTCCAACTGAAAATCTAACGTTTGAACTAATTACTCAAGTCGAATATCTCCACATGTCATCTGGAGCCAATCCCTAAAACACTAGTAAAAGCATGCTTGCCCTATATTATTTCCCATATAACCTCCATAATGCACTCCTGTGCCATAATCAAACTCTGAAAATAGAACTTGGTTTAGACTTAAGTGACCAAAACAGTTACCAGCCTATTTCCAATTTATCATTCATTTCCCAAATTCTTGAGAGGGTAGTTGCATCTACCCCCAGATCTACCTTGAAAACAATAATTTATTTTAACAATTCCAAACATAGCACTGAATCTGCATTGGTTAAGATCACCAACAACCTCCTCTATGCAGCTGATTCTGGTCTACTCTCTATCCTCAGTGGAACCTTTGATGCTGTATTCCATCATCTCCTCATAGACAGGACACATTTTGTACAGATTCAGAAACAAAAGAGTAAGAAAGCTCCACAGTTCCACAGAGTTACCACAAGGTAATCTGGTTCAGTGTTGGTGCCACTTATGTTTATTATTTACCTCCTCCCTCTTGGCAATATCTTCCAGCACCATGTTGTGCGTCCATTAAGCCCAGTTCTACTCTCCCCTCCAGCACCCTTAATGCTTGTCTCCATTAAAAGATATGGTAGAGAAACAAGTACCTAAAACTCAGCAGTAGTAAAACTGAGCTACTCCTCCTTGGCTCTAAATCTACACTCTACAAAACTAATATTTGGTCACCCATTGCCCAAGCCCCCCCTACCTGTTTCCACACAGGTTAAGAGTCTTGGTATTATTTTTGACAGTACCTTTTCTTTCTCCAGTCATATAAACAATGTCTCCCGGATTGCCGTTTTCTATCTGCAAAACATGTCCAGACTGTGCACGAATTATTACACATTTAAAGTCTACTGAACATTTCACTGCCCTGCTGATTCAATTACACTGTCCCCCTCTGTCACAACGGATTAACCTTTAAATGTTATTAACATTTAAAGCTCTTCATAATCTATCCCCTGTTTATCTCACAGACCTTCTGACTTACACACCCTCTCGCTCCATGCGGTCTTCATCAGCAGGTCTACTGGCACTACCAGCCATCAACCTCAGCACAATGACTTTGAAACATTTCTTAACATCCATCTGTTTAAATACTTGCTTTGACTGCATCAACTGCATCTTGTTTTATACTGTACTATTGATGTAACTCATATGCTCTGTTGCGTATTGCACATTTTATTGTTGATTGTACTGTTGTTACTGGTGCTTTGTTGATTATTGTATTTTTTATAACAAATCTTATATGATGTAAGGTGACCTTTGAGTGCCATGAAAGGTGACATTAAACAAATAAATAAATACATTATTATTATTATTATTAGTAGTAGTAGTAGTAGTAGTAGTAGTAGTTGTAGTAGTAGTAGTAGTAGTAGTAGTAGTAGTATAAGCTTTTTCTGAGATTCGACTTTAGCTAATGGGCAACAGTGTGCATTCCCTTTCTTAACCTCTATAGTGCTATTGGTTTTAATTTGGTATATAAATGCTAGCACTCTGAACAGTGCTAGCATTTATATACCAAATTTTATTACCATTGCACATTTAGCAATTGTTTCCTTTAGTTTTTTAGTAATTTGCACCATTTACTGAATTTTAGGGGCAAGCTTGGGGGGAAAAACAGTATAGTCATTGGTCAGATGTGTCCCTCTAAGAATGACTACTGCCCTGACCATTGCTGCATCTTCAGAGGTCACAAGCAATTTCCCAAGTGTTTTCCTGCTTGGCATTTATTGTGAAAGTCCTGCTGCTATGTTCACGTTATTGCTTAAGGCAGTCTTGTACTATTATTTAATGAAAAAAACTCCCAAATGGATTTTCATTACAAGGTTTGATGTCAGTAATTTAATCTGAGCATCAGTGTTGCTATTACATGCAGGTAGCCAGCCTGAACTAGTGACACGTGGAAATAACCTGCAAGCAATGTTTGACTGCAGTGACATTTTAAGATGATTACCTTGAGACATGCTTGGAAGAGATCCTACACTCTTTGAAGGAGATAGAAAATGTGTGACAGGGGTGTCGTACCTTGTTCTGATCTGTTACATAGTGATGGGACAGAAAACTATCCAACTGCATGCAGCCAGAGTTTGTCCACGCTGCCTGGTGAATCTCAACATCAATAAGTAAAGGCCTCCCCTTCTGTTAGCTTATCGCAGAACACTTTGAAGGCTACTGCCTGCCTTCACTTGAAAGCATGTATCCAGTTTTAGAAAGTGGGAGACGTGACCTTTTGATGCATGAAAGGTCGAGGTGTGATAGGAAATGAGTCCCTGTCCAACAATCGAACCCCAACATGTCACTAGGAAGTATGGGTCTGTACAGTGGAAGACAGTAACAACATAGAACAAGGCTGAGCTGGTGTGAGCTGAACGTTTTGAATACTGTAGTTTAGAATGTGCCAGCAAAAGGCAGTGAAGAAGAAGACTGCAAGTAAATAAACACAGATGTAGACGAAAGAGGTTTCAAGAAAGAAAAAAATGGCTTTGCGGATGTTTTATAGGAAAGGAAATGCCTTCAAAACATTAGTTAGACCCTAAGGATATATTCATAATAAGCTTTGGTGAGTTACGCTGAATGTACATATAACATTTGTTTGTTTACATTACATTACATACATAACATTTTAGCATTTTTTCTCCTGTTCATATGTCTGCCAAGTCAGTCACTCACCTGTCATTATTCACCCAACCAGCAGCCTTCAGTTCCATGTACAATCCCTGGACCCAGAAACTAGCTCACCTAAATAGAATGCAATCATTATTTTGACCCATTGACCCATTCAGTACAGTGTTGGTACTTACTGCGGTCTAACTGTTATACTAAAGTGTGGCATCAATGTTGTTTATAATATTCAGTCTAGCTCACTAACCATTTTTGTTATCATTCATTAAATTTGGCTCACTTAAAAGAGCTGGCTCATAGTGCATGTGCGTGCATGTGTGTGTGTGTGTGTGTGTGTGTGTGTGTGTGTGTGTTTGTATCTGTCCGTATGTATGCAGCTAATCTTGCTTACTTCTGGACCCATCAGTCAAATTTTTTGTGCATATTTGTAGTGCTATAGTCTAATTGCAGGGATTCACAATGTTTGGAAAAACTATTTTATTGACTGCCATTGATTGCTGACTCCTCACAAGTAGGCAATGCGATTTGAAAAGACACAATTAGCTAATTGTAAAGATGGCGATTAAAATGTGGGTTAATTATACAGCGCATCTGACCCGTTTTAAACAGTCGTGCAGTTCGAACTTCTGTAGTGGTGATGGTGCAATGGATAAGAGTATCCCTTTCGCGTGAGAGACCTGGGTTCATCCCTTACTGTGACCCATCCACCATCGTGACCCTGAGCACGACACTTAACCCTAGTTGCTCCAGATGAGTGTGAGCTCTGAGTTGTTTCTTGACAAACTTTTTGCAACTGATTGGGTGACACCTCGCAGCCTGCTGCGGAACATTGCGCAACGTTGCAAGGAAACGTGTCATCCGAAAATGTTGCAAACCGGTGCAAAACCTCTTTGAGATTGAACTTGCCTAAGTTCTCTATGAGTCGTTCCGTTCCGCTCCCACAGGCTACATTTTCCACAAGGAGCATTTCAGAATAAGAGCATTTTTCCTCCCTGATTTTGCTGACTTGCTCAGATTTTGTTAATTTGTTCAGCTGTCCTTGATTTTTTGTGCTTCTATCATGATTAGGTAGGCTACTTTGTTAAGTAGTTTGCTTTTTGTCAGTTTTACAGTGCTTATTGTTATATATCGGGAGTCTGCACAGGGTATTTTATTTTGAAAATCAACCAGAATCTCTATGCCATTCTGGGGCGAGTTTACTGCAGAAGCACGTTGCAGAACGTTGCGCAACATTGCAAGGAAACATGTCGTTCAGTCGGAAAATGTTGAAAACTGGTGCAAAACGTTTTGACATTGAACTTGCCCCTGCTCTGTGCTGCTTGACGCAGCTTCCGTCAGAAAATAGACTGGCAGTGAATTTTGAACTTTATCTTAACTTTTTCTTAAAAGTAATCACAAATTGAGTCGTAATCGCAATATCTGACAGAAAAATCGCAAGTAGATATTTTACCAAAATCCCTAGTCGGCATACTTAGTAACCCTAGTTACGTCAGTTTAGTTACGTACTTACATACATAAGTAAGTTACATGACATACATTGAATACACAAGGTTACTATTGTATGGAAGTCAAAATAAGTCAACATTAACTTTTGGATTCACATTGGACATGAAAAGCAGCCTCCTGGGTGAAAGCCCTGCGTGCCTTCTCCCTGATCTCATCCATAAGCATACTTTGTCACTCTTTAAACTATGTCATCTGAATTTTATTTTAACATTCGCACATACAGTGACATGCCCTCTTTGCAAAATTTAAGTCAGTAGAGACTATGGCGTGAAAGACATGCGAAAAGCAGAAAAGGTGTTGTGATAGCACTTAAGAGTGTCTCTCATACAGCATTTGGTGATACCAGCCTTGTCTTCAGCAAAACAAAGGAAACTCCTTTTCAGATCATGTAGCACACCTCACCAACCAAACAGTGTTTGAGCCTTTTTGCTTGTTCTCTGAACACTGCCAAGTTTCTCCTACTAGCTCTTATTTTAACCCGCCATGACCTGTCAGTTCTCCATAGAGACCCAAATAATAATTTTAGTGTGCACATCCCATGTAACTACCAAGCATCTTTATTTAAGATGTGCAGATTTAAATTAATGTTATTAATATTACATCACAAAGTTACATCAAACTTGATTCTCACTTTGACCATCGGACTATGATGTATTAAGAATAGTGATCAAACATTAAGTCTTTTTTCAATAAAAAAAACACATAAACAAAAAAACATGCACTTGGACTGAAACATGACGTAAGTGGTTTGGCCACAGCCTTGAATGCACTGTTTTAGAACTCAAAGGAAGATCATTATCTGCACACTCTGTTTACACTGTTTCCTTGGAGGAGTCAAATTGCTTTACTACATGGTTGAGGAGGCCAGCTTCCAGCAATGGTACTTTTACTGTACCCACACATAATTTGCACATACTGTGGCATTTTTCTTGAATGTTCTTCCCTTCAAGGAAAAATAAATGTGATATCAGTTATTATATCAAATTTGTTAAAAGAGGCTGGCTGCTATGGAGGATAAACTTACAGAAGGCACTCCGTCATTACAATAAGCTGATTCTGTGCATTCTGTCCTGCCACACTGCCCCTGCCCACATGGGTGCCAAGTGTTCTGATCCCTCTGATGCTTTATAATCTGTGGCCCATGCATAATGTGCCTGATGTTACGTAACAATGATAAACATTTTTTCATGTTATTTTAGTCACTTTGAGCCACTCTATTTTTGCTTCTTTTGATTGCGCTATATTAATACACTCTTTCCTCTGCACTATCTGGCTTTTTTTCCCCTCTGATTTCTATTTGATCATTTTTAGACACCAAATAAAGTCTAAATTTGTAGTCGGAGAGCAACAAATTCATGCAGGCTCACTAAATCATTGCGCTGATGATGTGTACGATATTCTACTACAGTGACAGCAAAGCCCAACTCTGACTTTGTCCACTCTGAAATTCCTTTTAATCTGTCTCATCTAGTCCTCTGTGCTACTCTGCTCTCATTCATATGCAGCATGTGTATTCTTTTACAGTATGATGATCGATTCCTCTTTGATCTATATGACAGAATTACTCCCTGCTGATGCAGCCAAGAGCTTTGCGGAGCATGTGGGGGAGTAAATGCACAAGGCCTTGGTCAGAGAGCAGTGCTGTGTCAGTCCATACTTGACCTCCTGATGTCACAATCTGTCCATCAGTTTGCCGGGCTGAGTGCTGTGTTGTCTCTGCCATCCTTCAGTCAGCTACAGGAAATATAAGAGCAGGGTGCATCTCTCCTTCAATTTGCCTTCAATCATCACTCATCTTTTCATCCATTCCCAGAGAAAGTCTGCATGTTTATTTGTACGTTCAGCAACTGTCACAGCTTCATTTCTTTTTTTTTATTCTCTGCATTTCAATCCCTAGCTGAGGAAATGCTATTTACACGCACGTCTGATGTGTTACACTTGAGCCAGCCAGCTCGACAGCCTCTCACAATCATTAAATAAATCTCCACCTCCACTCCCCACGATGATGCCAGACGGTGTTATTTGCTTCCAAAGCTTTCTTTATCAGTGACCACGCCATATGATGCGTTTTCTTGTTACCTCACATACAGAAGAGGGATATTAGTGTGAGATAGATGCAACTGTTCTCCTGTACAGATGAGACAAACAAAGCACTCATCTTACTTCTTTGAAAGATTCCCAGAACTGTCAGTGCTCCTGGTGGACGTTAATCATTGGATTTTTATTTATTTCTGTAATATTGCCTTGAGTTTCCCTGAATAGAAAAGCATTATTGTAGTAGGTGTCCTTGTTTAAAAAGGGAAAAAAAGATTTCCAGACCATCTGTGTAGCCAACCGAGTTACATTCAGCTTCAGCTGTACAGTAACAATAAACACAACAATGGAACCTCTCAATATGAATTTTCCCTACACCTAATTAGTTAAATCAGACTACTTTGTGTTTGCAGGTCCATGAAAATAAGAGATTTTGTTGATTTAGAAGAGTTAAGATTAGATTTAACTTTATTGTCATTGTGTATGTCACTGGTACAAACCAACAAAATGCAGATAAGCATCTAACCAAAAGTGCTTAAGCAGTAATTAAATAGAATATGAAACATTATAACTAAGCGCAAGGTATGAATGATATGTAAATATAAATATATATTTACATGAATATTAATTGCTACAGGTAAATACAGGCTATAAACAGGTTATGACTATGGCAGTACAGTATAAATAACTATGCAATATACAGTAGGAATATCTATGTCTAAGGAATGATTTACAGTATATACAGAACGTGTGGTATGAGTGGACAGTGGTGCAATGGTATGCTTCAATGAAAGGTGTGGTTAATAGTGCAATGGTGTCAAAGTCCATGAGTTATTGCCAAGTAGTGGGGAGGATGGCGAGTGTGAATGAATTTAGAGACTGTTCTTTCTCTAAAAGGATGAATCATTTACTAATACTCAAGAGGGCAAGATAATTAAGTTGTGTTCTCAGTGTTCTCACATCCCAGTCCCCTAGAAATTGTGTTTATATAATTACACATTTGTATTGCAAATAGCTACATATGTTCATCTTCAGAACATGTGACTTTCATTTTGTTACTGATGTAACCCCAGGACATTAACCTGTTAACCTCCCAGCGATCCCTGAATGCAACATGCTGTTTACATGTGATGTCACAACAGGGTCTAATTGCCAAAGAGTTAGTTAGAGTTAGAGGCGTTAGTTTGTAACGCATCATAATTCAACACATTGAGGAAAGCCCTGGAAGGTAAATGATATTTAACAGAAAGGTCTGAGTAAGGATGTGGTTGTGGTGGATGGAGGGCCAGAATCCTGAATTTGAACCAGGAGACCAGACCAGTATTCTGACTTTAAACCAGGAGACCAGGGTTTATACCTGTGCAAAACAAAAAGTTACACAAGTGACATTAGTTAACTTAGGGTAGAATGGGGTATGACGCCCGCCCCCCTAAGCTCAATGTCTATTTGCTGACACATAAAATAATATTTTATAGGTAGGTTAAAAGCAAGAGGATTACAGACCTATGTTGTAGAAATAAACCTGCCTTGCCTTATGTCATTAGCTTTCCTATAATTTATGTCTCAGACTTTTAAATAGTGAGGTTGCTGGAACTATATTAGCAGAACGTCTGAGGTAAAATATGTGCATGCCAGCAAACTTTTGAGTTAAAACATATGTGAGCTTCTAACCTTAGAATTTTACCTCAGACTTTTTGATAGTGAAGTTGCTGGTTGGCTAAAGGGTCTATCCAGTGTCTAAATAACATCTGTCTTACAAACGATCAACCATAAAGGGGTACTGCGCCTGGGGGGGCGTCTTACCCCACTGGAAGAGGGGGGGCGCATCTTGCACTAATCTAGCATTTTACTACTTTAACCCAGAACCATAAAAATATTTTACTCTAAACAATTGCATAACTTATCTTAAGGCTCCCCTTAATGTAAATATGGATATATACAGTATATATACCCCAGCGGGTGTCTTACCCCATGTTACCCTACGTTATAACTGATGTGGCGTTGGGTGTCGCCGTGCTCGCGCGGGGCGCGCGTTGGGCTCGTCACATTGTGCATTGGTGTTGATGATTGCGTGGCATTTGGGCATTTTGGTTGTTTGCTGCGTGTCGGTGCGGCGCTGAGTGGGGG